>PVIA01009322.1:0-62151 GCA_004024845.1 Tonatia bakeri
GTTTCAGTGCTTGGGTGGGAGCTCGGAGGAGATTGGTTCCAGGACATGGGGTGACACTTGCCCAGACCCATGATGGTGACCAGAAAAAGCTGGAAAGGACAGCAGATTGAGGGCAAGTGTGGCCAAGTGTAGGAGGAGTCGGAAATAGGGCTGCAGAGGAAGTTTGGCGCGGGGATTTAAACCCAGACACGGCAGCCATTAGAGGAAAAGAACCACGAGGCTTTGGCAGAGTAGAGGGCACCCGCAGCCTGTGAGAGAGAATTCACTATGTAGATTTAGCAGAAAGTTGCCACTAGGCTTTGGCCGAGTGGCAACCCCGTCTCCCCACAGCTCTGTGGGGAGAACCACGCGGACTTGGCTGAGTACAGGGCTCCTGCACCTCTGTGAGAGAGAACCACATGGCTTTCGGCAGAGCAGAGGGCTCTCGCAGCCCTGTAGGAGAGAGAACCACGCGGCTTTTGGCAGAGCAGAAGGCTCCTGCATCTCTGTGAAGGGTGAACCATGCGGCTTTTGGCTGAGTAAGGACTCCTGTGGTCCCGGGGAAGAGAGGACCATGCGGCTTTGCCAGAGTGGGTTCCCCCACAGCAGTAGTAGGGGGAACCATCACCCAGCTTTAGCAGAGATTCCGGCGACACAGCTGATGGTGCCGAGAACCGAGAGAGGCCTACCAGCCGAGCACGGATTACTGGGAATAACCAGACATTGCCTGAGACTGGACTTCTATTTCCTTTCCTGAGATATGGTACCCCAGACTGGGCAAGGGGGAAGGAAGGACTGAGTGTGTTTGTGGGTGTTTTAAGGGACTTTGGGATTTTGGTAGACATTAGGTCACTACCTTAAGTTTGTATAGCACTAAATAAATGTTTCCTTTCCTTTTCACAAATCTCTGGCATTGAGAGATATCTTTCCTTTAAGGCGGCGGACAAGATGGACCTGAGTCACTTTCAGTAATAGTATCACCGTCCCAGGGCCCCCCCTGGTTCTGCTCTGTAACATGGCGGAAACCAAATTCTGGCTAAAGACAGAAGTGACATGCTATGAGGAGCGATCAACAAATACATGGAAATATGCCCTTCCATTTCTCATTCATCCATAGGTACAAGGTCTTCCAACGCCAAGAAGAAACATAACTTTGATATAAAATTCTCAGGTTAACTGTGTATTGTTGAAATCACCAATATTCAGTACAATACTAAAGATAACAAAATATATGGTACACAATAGTTAAACATGTAGTACATGGCTCTCAAGGGTGAGCAAACCTCAAGGAGGTCAGACCAAACAGGGATGCACAAAAACCTAAATGATCATTTTTTTGGCTAAGGTCTGACCAGAATTCTTACTGAGCTCCAGGAATAATAATCCCAGAGAGACTCAATAGGCCCCAGTACCCAAGGCTTCCCTGGTCTCATGCCAACCCATGGCTTTAGGGTACTCCTATAGGCACTGAGCACTGTAGGAGTTTAGGGTGATGGGTGGGACCAGCTTCACCCAAAGGCTACAGTGACACTGCCCAGGGCCACGGGGGTGGCTTGCTTTATGATGTCATTTTACTGGGCTAACTACAGAAACTAACATTGTATTAATACACAGCTTTGATCACTGTGTAAGACCAGCTGGCCACTCAGGCTGGCATCCCAGGTTGGCTGCATATTAGAGAAATATCATATTCCAAGATATAACATATGAAGTTTAAGTTCATAATTTTCTGTGGATTTTTAAGGTCTGGAAATTTTATTTCACCAGTTCACACTGCAGTGATGAGCCTCTTAGATGACAGTTTCTACTATAAATCTCCTGGGAGATTGATTTGTCAAGAAGACCAAATATCTTATGGCACATTCTGTAACTTTTACATCCACAGAATAAAATCTACTTGAGAAACCAAATGTTTTCCACTTGGTAAAACATTGGTAAGCATTGGGACAACTGAAGGGAGTTAGATGGCTTCTATTGTAGCACTTATAATGTATTTTAACTGCATTGTTGTCTTTCTCTTTTAGATTATAAAGTATTTCATTCACTGTTAACACTAGTTGCTCAACAAGTAATTGTGGAATGATTTAATTAGCTATCATGACCTTACATGTGCAATATTCAAATGCCTATAAATTAAATTTGATACAGTCAAGGAGCACCTATCTTTTTGTAGTGTTAAAGATAAAATAACTAAGACTTACAACCCATGCCATGGCTATTGAAAGCAACAGCAAACACTGTGACAGAGGAGGAACAGTCACACACAGCAGTATGTCAGCTGTACCGGTAGTAACATTCCATTATTGTTATTGCGTCTAGTCCCTTCAAAAGTTACATGGAGCCAGAGGCTAGCTTTCATCCTATTGATGTTCTGCCTGAGTTTATACCTTTACATTCCAGATGAAACAACCGCTAAGCCTTTATTTCCTTAAAAAGACTACAAGTAAGTAAAATAAAAAAGATTAAGATGAATTAGGATCTTCATGACATGGAGGGTAACCCTAGAATATTAACTGCTTTTGGTAATAAAAACATCTACAGCAGCATCTCAAGCAACATCCTGGTAAGTTGAAAAGTAGCACATACCCAGGACCATTTGTGGTGGAAAGGTGTCTGTTCACGTCACCAGGACATAGCTGTGCTATACTTCCCAAACTCCATGTTAATTCATGTTTAGGATATAACAATAAATGAAAACTTTACTTAACTGTCAATGCTGTAGAAAATTTTGAAAAAATTGTTTTATAAGTAGGTCAAGGGAGCAAGTATAGAAGGCAGAGATTTTTTGAAATGAAAGCCAGAAACACAGAAGCTTAAGTTCCTTACAGATGATGTGGTAAATGTGTTCCTCCAGGGGCTGCTTCTGAACTTCACTCCAGTGGGACTGACTTCAGTTACAGCCAGAGGGAGCTGCTCAGACCCGCACTTTTATTCCTCACACGAGGTCACGTGACCTCATCCACACCAATGGCTTCTCCTGGTTACTAGCATCTCAGTGACTACACTCAAAACTATGGAATTCAATTTTCAATTAAAAGATGCACAATATTTATGACAAATTGCCTTGGCTTCAAATATAAGATGTAGGCATTTGGGATATTCTTCCCATTTCAAATCACTCTTTGCTGCTCTTGAAAGGCCTGGTTTGACACACACAGAAAGTAGATGCACACTATATAAAACAGCAACTCAGACCAAAATAACACAAGAACAAAGACATAAAAACACAGCAGCCACAAATCTGTGAATAAAGAAAGCCAAACAAATAGTTATGGAAAACCAAAAATAGCTAATGTTCCTGGTGGATAGACTCTAGGAACTTCCTTTTCTGAATAAACACCTACATTGCAAGAGAAAAAATTAAAATGTTACAGGAATGTGTATAGACAAACCATACATATGTAGACCATGTCAACCTTCAAACCATCCTATTTTCTGCATTTCCACCCCCTCGTACACCAACACCCACACATATATTCAAATTTACTTCTCCTAGAACTTGGGAAAGAAGTCAAATATCACAAAATATAAATCTCATAATTTAACACCCTGCCTTAGATTTTTGCCTTCAGCAAGAAGGAAGACAGTCTCGCTTATTTTACTAAGAAAACTCCAGGGTAAAAATTATTCTAAGTTAGAATTCATTAACAAAAAGTAACACTTATTTAAATAAAAAGAAATCCCTTCTGTTATGTCTCCTCCTCCCATCCTCCTCCTCCTTACACTGTAAGACTTGAGAACTGGATTTTCCATTCACTCATTTGGTGAGTTGTCCCCAAGTTACAGAGCTCTGGGACCAGCGTCTACCTCCTCCAAGCCCCGAGGGAGTGAGACAGATGAATCTGTGTCTGCGATCAGCTTCACAGGACAGGCCACTGGGCCTCTTCTGTCATTCCTTGAATGCTCACTGGGCTTTACAGCATGCTGGGCAATCCTTTAGGGCAAGTTCAGGAAAACAGTAAAACCATTCCTTTTGCAACAGAAGACCTCCACTATGAACATGAAGCAGGACACGATATAACTCCTTCCCTCCAAAGCATTTAAAGAACCGAGTCCAAAAGACCTCTTCAGACAGGCGGGAACATGTCAAAGTTCTCCAGTCCTTACACAATATCAAGGCTACAGTAAGGACGACGTCATGAGGGCAACGTGGAAAGCCTACATCCACGGCTTCTGGTCAGCCGTGACTCAGAGGCCTGATTGTTTAAAAAACACCGATCAGAGGTATAAACAGTTTTCCCTGTACTTTAAGCTATCAGTTCAGCAATACATTTCTCCAGTTTTGCTTACCAAATCTTTTGCATTTCAAATAAATGTTCTTCACAATGTCCAGGAGAAACTCTGTTTTTCTCTTAAAATCTGAATAGAAAAATAAATGCTAAAAGAGATGAAATATGTGTTTCTGCACCATTAAATATTTAGCAAAAATAAATTATACAAGAATTAGAGAAGTTTAAGGTAAGTCATACGCAAGAAAATGCAATAGCTAAATACAATATGAAAAGACAACCATTATTAGTAATAAAGGAAATGCAAATTAGAATCACAAATATATGCCATTTTTTTTCATCCAAGAGAGCAGCAAAAACACAAAAGTTAGATAATAGCCTGCGCTGGCAATGTTGTGGAGAAATAGGTCCTTTCATATATCACTGGCCTCTGGGCTAGGACAGCTGATTAGAGACTTTAACTCTGCCATCCCATTCTTGAGAATCAATCTTATAGAAAAAAAAAAGACTGCCTAAGAAGATAGATTTTAGATATTTACTGCAGCATTGATGGTTGTTGTAGAAAACCATAAAGATTTGCATGCCCCGCAGCAGGGGAATAAATGAGACAAATACAGTACATCACTATACTATTGTTGAGTTATTAGAAATAATGACCAGAAGGAATGTTCATTGTATTTTGTCAAATGTGAAAAGCAACTTGCCAAGTAGTGTTTGTACATAATCCATTTACGGAGATGAATAAAAATGGCTGGGAATGTTAGTCTCAGGCATGCAGCCTTTGGAACCCCACTTCACTAAACAAGAAAGAGCCTTGGGCCTGTGACACTTCCTACCAGAGATGCAGAGCCTTGGAGCCTGGGACCAGCTTATCACCTTGTGAGAGAGTATCTTTCTCCATCTCAGGCTCAGTATGTGCTCTCTTGTTCTGCTTAAGCGCAGGGTGTCAATGATCCTCAGGCATACCCCCAGCTTTCAGTATTTCAGACTCCTCAGGGGAGGGGGAGGAGTTGCCATCCTTCCCTCCAATGTTGATAGTGGTAGAAAGGAGAGGGGTATACCTGGGCCAACTGCCCAATCAGCTGCTAGGGATATAGGGGGTCCTGCTAGCCACGACAGACTGATGCATACTATTGAAGCCAATCTTGCTGTTTCTTCTCTGCAAGTAAGGGGTTGTTTTAGCCAGTTTAAATCAACATCTGATTTCCACTATTTTGCTTGATTGTTTTCTTTGGCAACTCCAGCTCTAAGATGCAACCAATAGCAGTGTTTGGATTCCTCACCTGGGACTAGTATACTGACTTCTGCTCTCTTGGGATTAACAACCAGAGCACAGTACTCTGCTTAACAAAAATATCTTATATGTGAATGGGAATGTCCATGTGTTTGTATGAGCACTGAGAAAGGTGAGAAAAGATACATACCAAATTGTGTGCTGGTTACTGCAAAAGGGTGAGATTAAATAAGGAAAAGAAGACTGACTCTCCCTTACATACCTCTGTAGTACTTGGCTGGTTACAATAGGCATGTGCAATGGATTGCACCTTGGTGTCTCCCCAGATACATATGTTGAAATCATAATCCTTAATGTGATGCTATCAGGAGGTGGGGCCTTGGGAGGTGATTAAGTCCTGAGGGTGTAGACCTCATGAACGGGATTAGTGCCCTTATAAAAGAGGCCCCAGAGAGCTCTTTGGCCCTTTCCACCCATGAGGACACAGTAAGAAGATGGCCTTCCATAAACCTGCCATCAGAAGTCAGCAGCAGTTGCTGGAGTGTCCCACACTTGCAGACACACAGCCTTTGCTCACTCTGGAGATAAATGATTACTGAGGAACATTCAAATACTAGGTCACGGTTGAAAAAAATTAGGTCATTTGAATTATTGAGAAGCCATGTATATCTTTGTCTCTATTTCTGAAAATATTTCGGATATTTTGGGTGGAAATTTAAAAAAAAATACGTACTTAAATCTGTGGCTAGTCAATTTTCAACACATGTTTAACAAATGACTGAAATCTAGAGCTGTTTTTAAAAAATAGAAGCTCAAACTACCTTAAGAATTTATTAATGAAATTTATGCCATGCTAAACATATTTGAGAAGCAGGACAGGGCCCAAGTTCTCTTTTAAAATCCTTTTTAGATAGCAAACAAAATGAAAATAAGCAAAGGGGATGACTGAAAGAAAGCTTTCAATAATAACCATTGGTTTTAAAAGGGTGTGCTCCTCTTAAGAGGTGTTGTAGATGGAGCAGCAGCACTAGAACATGGCGATGACTGCGGGCTGTCTCCTGTGTCCCGGGGAACCCAGCCCAGGCAGTTACCGAAGAGACTTCACCTCACAATGAAACGATGTGGAAATGCAATGCAAGTTGAGCTTTAAAAAGAGCCTTATGACTATAAAGTGTTTTTATGCATTAGGTCATTTAAAAAATTTTATCAACATCCGATTTCCACTATTTTGTGATGTAAGTATTCACTTCTATTAAAACCAAGATAAACTTAAATATTTTTTTCCTTTAGAGTTTCATATGACTTGAAATAACACTCTACATGCAGAATTTAACAAGTGACCTTTTTGTGATGCTATGCTAATATCGGCAATTATTTAATAAGTCATACAAATCTATCAAAAATTTCAGGCTGTAATGCAGGTAAAAATTAAAATCAATAAAATCCAACCTTAGATCTTATAATCCATAGTGTAATAAACTAGTTTAGTTAGAATTGCTTATTTAAATTAAAAAAATAATTTACTTTCTTTCTAGAATCAAGGGAAAGTTTTCTTTCACCAGAATTGGATTTCGTTCCAGAGCAGTGTCTAGATTCTACTGTCTCTGTCTCCTTTGGTGCCAGATGAGGTCGGTAATCGTAGTATGTTAACAATACTTGAACATGTCCTTTTCCCTAAGGATGAAGAAAAATCAGCCTTGCCCCTTTTTCCTATGAGTATTTCGCTGGATGTGTTTCTCAACCTGGCCACTATGGACATTTTGGGCAGGAGAATTCTCTGTTTTGTCCTGGGCATTTTAGGATGTTTAGTTGTACATATAGCTTCTAACAGCTGGATACCAGTAGTACCTTTTGCTCCAGTTGTGACTATTAAAAATGTCTCCAGACACTGTCCAAGGTCCCCTGTAGGACAAAATGACACCCAGCTGAGAACCGTTGAGGAAGCTCTGATCCCTCAGAGACAACTAGCTCCACATCCACGACCATGGCTCTGGGCATGAGCTGACTCTTGTCTTCAGTGTGTCAGGCATTAGGCCAGGAGTTTAATGCACATGAATTCATATGAGCAGGTATTACTATCCCTAATTTATAGGTGAGAATGTTGATGTTCATAGAGAAAAAGTGGTCAAGCTGGGCTCCCCTGCTTTTTCCATATTCAGGGGACCTATGGCCTCAGCATGTCCCTGGACCTCCCAACTTTGGAATTTGGCCATGTGTTTGTATACAGATTCCCTTACCCCACGCACCCAAGCACGTGTGTGCCAGGACAGAACTGGAGCAGCCACTGCAAGTGAGCAGAGATGGAAAGTAAGGCAGGGGAACTTCTCAATTTTTCCATCTCCAGTTAATAGGTGAAAAATCGCTTAACCCCACCACTACATGTTTTAGATACTCCACAAGACACCTGGGAATATAGTAGGCGCAGAAGACTCGAATTGCCTTACAGGGTTTAAAGCACCGTGAGAGCCTCCCAGTAGCTGAAAGCCTTCTGAGTTGCCCCTGCTCTAATCAGAATCCACTGGAAACCAGCCACAGATCTTCTATCCTTAAAGACAGACAGACCTGGGGCTCCTTCTCCTCTTAAAGAGCCAAACAGAGTTCAGGATCATACTCACATTAGTCAGAGACCCAGGGTCTTGGCTTAAAGCCCAGGGTATAATCCGAGTTCCTGGTAAGGCATTGACAGTGTTGGCC
The DNA here is from genome assembly GCA_004024845.1 of Tonatia bakeri. Taxonomy (NCBI): domain Eukaryota; kingdom Metazoa; phylum Chordata; class Mammalia; order Chiroptera; family Phyllostomidae; genus Tonatia; species Tonatia bakeri. Next base: position 8,137 of record PVIA01009322.1, read on the forward strand.
GTCTCAGATCCTAGCCTCTGCTTATTTAATTGGAGTCCCAAGCTCACTCAGAGGTCACGAGCTAGGTGATCACCTTGACCGGAGGCGTTGGCCCAGCTGTGCGCACGTGGACTCAGAAATGAGATGCTGTCAGCCACACCCTGTTGTGACATCCCCTACCTCCTCCTTTTGTTTCCCTGTTTCTGGAGTCAGTAGTGACTCTGCTATTTCAGGTACAGACACCCAAATGCCTTCTTTAGACTCTGAAAATAGATGATGTAAACCCTCGCCTCTGAGGTGTAGTAAGCTTCAATTCCCTTTGGATTCTTCTACTTTCAATATGTACACTTTTGCTTGCTTAGTTCCTGCCACTCATCTGAATCCTCAGCACTTAAATGAAAAACAAGGCAAATAACATGGCAAGTAGTTCTAATCTTTTGGGGTGCATCCTATTTCAAAGGCACTCTTGTTTCTCAAGTGTCACCTAACGTTAAGAAAACATTAAATTATATGTTATTTTAGAAATAGCAAATTTAAAGTAATAAATACTTGATTAGTACTTTAATTATGTTCTACTTTGGGTAGAAAATATACTTTGCTTTTTAAAAAAATCCTTTCAAGTATTCTGCCTCTTGGAAATACCGAACCTTATACTTGACACTAAAAAGTCTTTCCTTTGGGGACTGGCAGGGAGTAAGAGGGGAGTGTCTCCCGCTTTGAGGGACAAACATTTCCTTAAAATTCTCCCTGGTAGAAAAAGAGCTCAAAGATGGACATGAAAATGAGTTTCAGGAAAGCAAGGAAAGTTATATTTCATGTGTTTCTTAGCCTATTAACTTGATTCATACCCACTCTAGACTGAATGGGATTGGTTAGTGAACATGTGTGGCTTAGAACTATTTAATTAGAGATTGAAGGGAACAGATGTACCAAGACGAAAAACTACAATGATTGCTGGGTTTGGAAGGTCAAAGTGGTAAGACCTTAAAAAGAGATTTATTTCGGAAAAGGACATCTCTAGAGACTTCCCATTGGGAGGGTGTGTTAAAAGGAAAAGGGTGCCAGCTCTTCTCTCATCAAGCAGTAAGAATTAGGATGAAACATTTCAGGAAGCAACATTTCAAGTCCAGATTAGGAAATATTTTCAGATGATAAACTTAATGTAGCTCTTTATGGTCTAGAAAAAAATTGTGAAATCTTTTCTGGAGATCCCTAGTGGGAGATTCATCACATGATTATTCTAATTAAAAGCACAAACTTGGCCAGATATCACTGAGGAATAGTTTTAAGGTTTCTGGGTTTTGTTTTCTTATTTAATGATTTAGAAACATGACTACACCTTTGATATCAAGGGGGATGAATTCGAATGTTGGGTCTGCCACCAACTGGGTAAGTGGCGCTCAGCAGGATTCTCACTCATTCTCACTCACCTCTGCACCTCATGCATAAAGTAAGGGGGTTATCATGTTATACTCTGAAATCTGTTTCGATACTATGGTGCTCATGAAGGAGGTGATGAGTTTAGAATAAAGTCTGTTATCAAATACACAAATATGAAAAAAGGAAAATTCTATTTTCATGGAAATCTGTTGTATGATTTAAGTGGAATCAGATAAACATCAAAGACATATTATGGACCAAAAAAGCATTTATTTCAAGTTATTCACTACCATGTACTTTAAGCTAACAGAAAAATAACCATTCAATATGTAGCTCATTTCTTTTTTTGTAGTATATTTCTTAAAAATAATTTGGTGATTGTTCATCTTCTATTGAAACAGAAGCCTGGTTGATAATTGTTTATGTTTCCTTTATTTGTAGGGCAACATACCAAAACTTGTTTATGCATTAAAACTGTAATTAAGCCCTGACACAACTGAAACTGTAATTAAAACTCTGGAGCTGTCCCAGATATTCCTGTGGCTAATCTGAGTTCATGTTCGATCTTACTGTTATCTCTCTGTGGGCAGTCACGGGATTAAGGATATGAGGTGAGGACTTAAAATAGAACATAGAAAGTCTTAAACACAAGCAGAACTTTGGAAGCTATGGAAAAGAAAGCTGATCTTTCCTTGTTTTCCTGGGCCTTTGATGATTCATAGAGCCAAGTTACGAGCATCATTCCAGGCCAAGTGAGTAGGAATATCTGAGGTCAACCTTGCACATCTGTGTTTTTCAAAGCCCACAGTGAACGGATGGGCCACTGATACTGAAACCACTGATTTTAAATAATATCCTATGATATAAATGGCATCACTGTCAGACATTTACAACACATTTTTATATGTATGAAATTATATATATTTCACTTTCTTTTTATAAATTGGGAAGCAGACACAGGGCATACCACAGGGTGGGAAGCAGCCCAATGCCTCCTTCCTGGTAACACCTAAGACAATGGTAGCTGGAGTCAAGGACACCAGTGTGACCAAGCTTAAGTCCAATGCCACACAAGTATGAGAAGAGGTTGACCCTCCACACCATGGTCACCAGCCTTTCCAAGGAAGGTCCGCAACAGTGACATCCCACAGCGACATCTGCTTCTTCTGTGCTGTGCCTGCAATTGCAAGCAGCAGATTGGTGCCACTTGGCAGGACAGCCTCCAGGAACTGCCTGGAATGACACAGGCGCCCTTATTACAGCATTGACAGATATCACCAGTGCCTTTTACTGGGAACTAGGTGTTGGAGGACTTGTTACAGGTCCTGAAAATACAATGATTCGTAGAGTAAACATGGCCTCTGCTCTCACGATGCTTAAGAGACATACTGAGCAGATGCAAAAACTTGCTGGGTTGTGATAGTGCTATGGTACACAGTGACACAGTGACTCAGCGTGAATAGTTTGAGAGTTCAGAGACAGACTCTCTAACATGGGTCAGTTGTGCTGGCCCCGAGGAGGAGAGGAAACAGCTAGTTCGCAAGTCCTATGTTAAAACTTGTCTCACACATCCAAGGATCAAAAGATGCACTTGTTGACCTGGACAGCCCAAGGTGATAATGCTGCTTCTCCGGTATCATCAGGGAATCCCATACAAGTGCCTTTCCCGTAGACCCAAAGTTTACTTAAACTATTTAAAAATGATACGTTTTATACAAACTCTTTCTCTCATTGAAGGGTGATACAAAAATGCAGGACACCTGATTCCCAGAGAACAGAGTAGAGGTCCTCAATGTGCCCAGTTAACTACAAATCAAGAAAGAATATTATTAAACACTTTACCCAAGGTCTAAACAATGTACTAGTAGCACAGATAAAGGCGGCTTACTTCCAATAATGAATCCTGAAGGTCTTCATAGAGATAAGGTTTTGATTTGGGGCTTACAAAGTAAGAGATTTTTGACAGGTGGAGACAGGGAGGGGGATCGTGTAGGGAAGAGTTCTGGCAAAGTATCAGAATCAAGGCAGTTCATGAGAGGTAAAAGAAGGAAGAGTTGCTTATTATCTGGGGTGAGGCTTTTAGGGAAGGCCTGGAGCTGGAAAGGAGAAGGGAAGGGGAAGGAGGCAGTAGACAGAAGGCTTTTGAGCAGAGGAATGGTAGGATAAGAGGTGGTCTTAAGGAAGAAAACACCGCTCTCCTGACATGACAGGATACTTCACAGATGACTGCAGGGACTTCAAACAGCTTTAAACAAAAAGCTCAGAAATGGTGAGAATGGGGAGTTACTGTTTCTTCCAGATCTTTCCCTGCTGTCAACTGCCATTTCTAATTGATTGTAAACCAGAAGGAAACTAACAAGTCACACTTAATCCTATAATATAATTGAGTAAATAAGATTAAAATCCAAAGGTGTCCCAGTCAGCTTTTTGGGACAAAAAAGCATGGGGCCTTGTATTAGCTGTTTATTTATTTTAATTACTTTTCAGGAAACTTTTGGACAGAATTCTCTGACTATATAGATCATGACAATCTAAGACAGATGATCTATAAATTGAACTGTCTGTACTGTCCTCCAGGAAAACAAAAGCCCTTTGGGTTGCAGGCTCCTTGAAGGCCTGACCCAGCCTACACCCACCCAAGGCCCCAGCACACTCTGCAAGGCTCGAGGAGGAGTCACTGCAGGGCGCAGGCCCAGCAGCTGCGCACCTGCACCAACGCTGATGCTGGGACTGGGGGGAGGTGGGAGGGGACGTCCGTGCTGACAGTCTGTTCTCATGGAAGTGTGAATATATGTTCTCATGATATGTGTTTTCCTTATGCATGTTTTCCATGTATGCATGTACTTTATGTATGTTTCCTATTTTTTATACATCATTTTTCACACATATAGAAGTCATATTGCATCCTTTGTCAGTCGTCTGCCACTGTGTATGCCACCTGAAACTGTGCCACCGAAGAGAAAACTCTGCACACAGGAAGTCACGGAAAATTTGCTTTAGGATTTGTCAGCCCTCCTTCAGCCCACTGGTTCTCAGCTGTTCTTCTATTACAGTCCTCCTGAGGGCTATGGCACACCCCCTCAGAAAGAGTGACTCAGTGTAGCAGTGACCCTCAGTGGTTAGGACAGGCACTCCCCCAACCCCAGCTATCCAGGAAAGCAAATCAGACAGCATAGGGGAAAGGTGGGGAGGTGGAAAATGGAAAAGGGGAATAGAAACACAGCAGTTGGAAAAAATTCCCTAAGTCCTTCTGCCACACTCGCCCCAACCCCCTCCCACCCCACCATAAACTGAAAATCACAGTATAACTGGGGAATATGGCCTTTTGAGTAAGATGGGCCGAAGTCTAGTGCTAGCAACACAATTGTTAGCTGAGAAATCCTGGCCATCTCATTTAGCTTCTCTAAGTTTCACTTTCCTCACCTATAAAATAGAAAAAATAATAGTAACTATCTCCAACAGTTGCTTGGAGGATTAAATGAGATAAAATGACATCAACTGTTGGGTAGAGTGTCTGACACATAAGGATAATGAACAGACGGCAGCGATGACTGAAATAAGCCACCCGCCAGGCAGAGCTGAGCTGCACCGCCAGTGCCATTACAAGGAAATGCTTACCACGGAGGGCGTGGGTGCTAACATAGTCTTCTGAGAAGTCAAGTGGGGCACTTGGTATAGACCCAGCTCCCAATGTACCGGCCACAGCTCGGGCTGGCTTCATCAGTAAGGCACGTGCGGGAGTCAGATGCAGAGCGAGAGGGAGACTCTCGAGGCAGGGGTGCTGGGTTCGAGCAGACGCAGCAAAGTGCTTGGTTGGTATTTGCAACTGCTGCTAATATTCTCTTTTCTCTCTGGCCTCTTTACTAACACGCAGAAAAGTGGATTCAGCAAGCTAACAAAGTCGGGGGGAAAATCAATGCTTATTTTCTTAGCAATGAAGCTGGACAGCTGGATTCTCTGTAAGGTGCTGCTACACAAAAACCCAGGCCTCCCTTTCTTCCCCAGGAGGTGCTAATAGATGAAACAAGGGTTCTCTGGCAACAGCACGTCCCCTGATGACTAAGTAATGTCACAGCAGGTTTTTTTCCATTAAAGGGGCAAAGTCTGAATGAGTCACATCACATCTACCTGTCCATTTCTCCTCCTCTTAACAGACTACTTTTCAAGTTGCCAGCAAATACATTTTTGGATGCAGAAAACACAGTTTGATTTCTACAGATGAAGCCAAAAGAACCTCATGGAGCTAGGATCAGCTGGGTTTGAAGCCTGTGGTATTAAGGCCAGGTGACGCTATGGTTGGGTGACAGTCATATGCCCAGAGCTAAATGGCTGGTGTCCTGAGGGCTAGTCAGGTTCATCAGGAAAACAAAAATTTCCACTTGGCATCAAAGCCACTCAGCTCCTCCCACTATTCCTGAGGGAACGATGATGGCAGGACATTTGTCCCCTCCAGCCACACAGGGGAGAGTCATCAGGAAAGCGAGGGGCTCTGTCGGGTCCTTCACCGATAATGTTGTTCACATTGTTTATGGTTTTACTTCGATTCTGCCTTCGAATTACAGGTTCCATGCTATCGCACCATGTATATATTTGGTCCTCTTTCATTTTTCTTGAACTTACCTAATTTAAAAAATAATAGTTAATTGTGACAAGGGATGTTATTGTCCAATGAACAGAACAGGGAGCAAAAACAAAGGTGTCTGAGGCCACGGAAGACGGAGATGTCCCACAGTTGTTAATTCCTTTCTTTGTTCAGAGTTCTCTCTCCTCGGATGGTAGGGAGAGCGACACACTCAGGGTGTGTTTGGTCTTATCCTCAGAATGCGTGTGTTCTGTTTCTGTTTTCCCCAACAACACGGGAGAACAGCCAGCCAGATGGAAAAACTGCTCTCCTCGGGCATCTGTCCACAGTGCCGCCGCAGTGAGATCCGATGGGGGTGGGATCTTCCGCACCGTTTCAGTTAGAAGAACTAGCAGCCTTTACCCAGTTTTGAATGCACCATTATGCCTCTTCCTTTTGAAATGAAGGAAAAACAGTTAGATCCATATTTTCATGGAACCTAGAAAAGGACATTTGGTCTCTCTCTGCTTCACTTAGAAGAGAAAGTGTGGAAAACCTGCAGCTTATATGCACGGAAACACACCAGGCACGTGGACAACGGGCGAGAGGCAGGTATCTCAGGACAGTTGGTTTGTTCCTCTGCAAAGTCGCCCATGAGAAAACGAGGCACGGGAAGGTCACTGAAGCAAAGACGTGGGCAAGGTATCATCTGAACAGGCAACCAGACACACATACACGTGCACACACAAACCAACAGCAAAATAAAACTCTAAGGTCAGCAAGGAATTATTTAATTTAAAAGAAAATCTAAGTTATCCTTTGGAACACAGCTGAATTAAGACTCCACATAACATCTTATGCTAGGTAATACAAATCCCTGTAATCAAAAGCAGAGACAAAAAGAATGGATGATTCCATGTTATTCCCTTGTTATAGCAGAAGAGAATACACACTGAGTACTTCTTAAAAATCTAAAGCATGCTGATGTAATGATGATGGCTCTCTCAGTCTCACTGATTTCCTGTCATCAGTTTGGCTGTGGCAGTGACTCCCACATACCACCTACTTTAGTACTATTTTCAGAGAGAACGGAAGACCTAGGACTTATTCCGAAAATGGAGTGCCAGAGGCTGTACTCTGCTTGGGACTAGTCACAAGTTTAGTGTCTTATTTTTTTTGACAGCCTTACAAACTAAGAAAGACATATTACTTCTTGCCTGTCACAAAGTCACAGCTGATAGAAAGAGATCAAGTTATGGCCACTCTAGTTCAGAGACTACTTCCAACTGGTCCCTTCAGTTGCTTTGAGGTGAACTGTCCTCAGCTACAGAAAGAAGGGGCATATGTCGAAAGAGCAGAAAGCTCTACCTACACTTCCTTCCTATCTTAACTCCCGATACTGTAATGTTGGCAGAGAATTCCACTAAGGGAGGGAAAATGGAAAGGTGAATTTTTGGAGTACCTTTAATTTGACTTTCTACATCTCCGCCTCTTTCTACCTCTTTGTTAGGTATTTTGTCAGTTGCAGTTATTGTTACTATTGCTTTTACTTTACACTCTTCTTTCTGGGCTGCTTATTAAATACCTTGAAAAAAAGTTTCCATTTCTTTCAAATACTCACGTAGTAAGGAAACAAAATCAAGTTCCTGCAATATCGGGTTTGGAAGTGCTTCAGATGCAAAAGGAAATAACAATGAGGCTGGTGAACAGAGGCTTGTGGAAAAACACCGAGAAGAGAGAGGCTGCCAGCCCTCCTCCTCTGCTCTTTCCCCGTGTGGTGCGCTAACTCCTGACAACACCCACAACATCAAAGGCATCGATGTTAATCACTAGGGGAAAAGGTCAGATTGAAAATAAAGTTCAGGGCAGATGTAAGCGCCTTTCTTTCCTAATGAATATTTTTAAATGCTTTTAATACACATCTTAAATTAGGAATACTATGAAGAATGCCACAGGCAGAGTCCATTTTCTGAGTTGTTTCTGTGCTCCCAAATTCAGTTCCATATGACACACATCATTTTCCCTCATGGTCAAACTAGAGGTCAGGTTTTCAGATACTTCCACTTCTACACATCAGCCGCCTCTGTGCTTGCGACCCACACAAACCCTGTGCTGGAAAGGAATGCACAACTGATCTTACTGGTCTAATTTTTTCAAAAGATTTTATGTATTTATTTTTAGAGAGAGGGAAAGGAGGGAGAAAAAGAGGGAGAGAAACAATGATGTGACAGAGAAACATCAATGTATGGTTGCCTCTTGTATGCGCCCTGACTGGGGACCAAACCCACAACTCAGGCCTGTGCCCTGACCGGAAATCGACCCGTGACCTTTGGTTTTGCAGACGACACTCAAGCAACTGAGCCATACCTGTCAGGGCTGATCTTATCGATCTTAAGGAGAATTAGCAGTTTTCCGAACTGGGGTAATTATTATAAAAGTATATACTTAATTGATCTGTAGTTTAGTATAGAAATTCTCTTTTCCAACTTGAGTATACAATTTTCAAGTGGAAAAGATAGTCCAGGAATGCTTGGGGCAGAGGTGCAATCAACTGAGGTGCCTTCTGTTTACACCAAGATGGCCAGCCTTCTCATGACAGCCACAACTGCTGGGGAGAAATTGTTAATGGAAGGCATCAACCACAGCTGTAAAAAAGTATTTGCCCCATTTCAAGCTAATTCTCTAAAAGCATCATAGTGCTTCACTTAAGACTTAAAACTACCTTAAAGATTCTGCTGTCAGGATGTCTTCCATATAAGCTGGCCTTATTGGCATGGACTAAAACAAAACATGCCTACATCTGGACCTGACCTTCCAGTGTAACTGCCTTGCCAGCCAGTGGAAATCTTCCGACCATGCACTGCCATGCACGCAGATTTGATTGGACTCCTTTGATGGAGTGTTTTGTCAAACTACAGGTCACTGCCCCATCAAATGGGTCATTAAGTCAACTTAATGGACTGTGATGAGCATTTTTTTAAGGAAATAAAATAAAGTAGACTAAAATAGAGTAGAAATTATTAGAAATGCCCGTAATAAGGACAAGCTATGGTTCGTGAATTTTTGTTTCTGATAGTCATATATATGAACGGGATGAAGCCACTTTTAGCTACACTTGGAACACAGCTGGGAGAAGAAGAGCCAACGACACACAAAGACAGATCCACTAAGGAATATAATCGTGCCTTTCCACTTAAATAACAAGTTGGAGAAGTGGCTTTTAACAGAGGAGAGAGGAAAAGTTTCCACTGGGGCCATTGGCTTCCTCAGCTATGGTAATTTGTTCAGAAACCTAACCAGCTGTGAAGGCTTTGATGAAAGGCACAATACGCGTGGATAACTGTGGGATATCTTATCCAACAAGTGATAAAACCCAGACACCTTCTCAACAGTAACCTCCGAAACAGTATCTCCAACAAAATTATTCTTAAATGTGAAATGTTCCCCTTACTCCTCCCTCTAACCCCCAGCTAAAAAACCCTTTATTCTTCACATCTGTGCAGATGAGAGCCTTGGTACTTGAGGAGGTACAAAAATAAAAGTGTGTTTGACAGTTTGTGGATTCAAAATAACACAAGACTTTGTTTATTTTTTGACGTGGGTGTGCATTTACATATATAAATATATATATACACATGCTCTTTTTGCCACTGTTTGACAAAAGTGGCATATTTATATACTCTGTATCTTGCTACTCTTACTTCAGAATTAATACTAAATATATGTGCCAAATGGTACAGTTGTAACTCATTCTTTCAATGACTGCTGAATATTTCATGGGAAGTAAGCACTGTGAGCATTCAAACACTGATGGACGTTCATTTCATTTCACCTTTTTCTGGGAGGACAGACACTATGATTAGTGTTGTAACGCCCATCTTGGTGCGTGTCAGTACATAAAGTAATTTTAGCTCCAAAACATTCCAAGAGAATTTCAGTTTTAATAGATGTAGCCCCGTTGTTTTCCAAAAAGACTGGAGCAATTCACACTCCACCAGCGACAGGTGAGAGTCTTCTGTTCTTCCTTCCTTCTCAGAAATTGGAGTCGTCATACTTCTATCTTTTTGCCTGTCCAAGCTACAGAACACGGTATCATGTTGTTGCTGAAATCTGCCTTTTTCTAAAGCACTTAATTTAGGAATCTTTTCATATGCTGCTGGCCCATTGGATTTACTCTTCTGTAAACCATCCATTCAAAATATTTGCCTATTTTCTTGGTATACCAAATTATTAGATTTTTTCTATTTTATTGACATTAATCCATCAACTGCTATATATGAGGAAATTTTCTCCCAGGTATTGTTTGTTTCTTGAATCTCATAATACATTTTGTCATGTAAATATTTTAAAATTTCATATAGGATAAAATGTCTGTTGTGTTTCTTTTGTACCTTCTGTGTTTCTACTCTGCACTCAGCCCCCTAGTTATTGCACTGTACATAGTCATCTCATTTTTAAAAAAATATTTGCATTTATTTATTATTGTAAGGTTTTAATCTATATAAAATTCACTTTGTAAGGCACAAAATAAAAATAAACTTTATTCAGATAGTCAAATGTACTAGCACTTGTGAATAAATACAGCCTATTTCTCATTGAATTGGCAGAATATTTTAAGACCATTCTGTCTCCATTGTGTGGTGCTTATGTTAATACCACGCTGTTCTGATGGGAGTGAGCTCACAGTGTGTGTTCGCATCCCATAAGGCGGCCCCTTCCCCCGCCCAGTTGTCTTTATCCTGATGTCTTGTGTAGTCTCAGGTGTTTATTCTTCCGTAGGGACCCTAAATGCATTTTATCCAATTCCAAAATATCTTTGCTGGGACTTTAAATGGAATAACAGTAAACATAGTTATTAATTTTTATTAATTTATCTATTGAAGTTTTATATTCTCCTTGGATCAATTTTGGTAGTTCATATTTTGCTATACTCTTTCTGGTTCAGGGGTCAGAAAACCTGGCTTACAGGCCAAATCTGGCCCCATCTATTTTTGAAAATAAAGGGTTTTTTTTTAAAAGATTTTATTTATTTATTTTTTTAGAGAGGGAAGGGAGGGAGAAAGAGAGATAGAGAAACATCAGTGTGCGGTTGCTGGGGGCTATGGCCCACAACCCAGGCATGTGCCCTGACTGGGAATCGAACCTGCGATGCTTTAGTTCACAGCCCACGCTCAATCCACTGAGCTACGCCAGCCAGGGCAAAAATAAAGTTTTATTGGATCGTAGATATGCCCGTTGGTTGTTATGATTTCTATAGGTCCTCTGGGCTTCAATGACAGAATAGAGTGTGACACAGACTGTTTGCCCTGCAAAGCCTAAAATATTTACTATATGGTCCTTCACAGGAAAAGTATGCAGATTCCTGCTCTCTTTTAAGTTTATTTTCCAAAAAGTTACTCATAATAACTTTTTGGAAAATACTATACATAGTATTCTTCAGCTTCTAAAATTTCTTCAATATTTTAGCTATATTTTCTTTTTCATTTTAACTTTGCTCTCTTTTTTTATCCGGGAAATAGGTTCACAAAGGGTTTGTATCTTTTCAAAAATTAACTTTTGAATTTATTTATCCCTTCTGCTACTTTCATTGTTGCTGTTTCTGATTTTATAAATTTCTGCTTCCATCTTTTAATTCTCTCTTTTTTAGTGTACTTTTTTCTAATTTCTTAGTATTAACTTGTACTATATGTAGATACTCTGTGTCTCCGCTTTTGGATGGTTCCCCCTTTCATTATTTTCGAGATATTTCAGAATTCCATTTTGATTTTACCTTTGGTGAAAACATGTTTCTAACTTTCCAAGCTGTTACATATTTTGAGTTATATTTTAATATTTATTTCTAATGTTGTTACACAATAATTAAAGAACATGGTCTATAAAAGCTCATCTGATGTTTTAAAGTATTCTTTGGGCCAAGCAGTTCACTAATTTTTCTAAGTGTTTCACGGCAGCGAGGGAGTTAGGAAAAGAACATGAAGTTCTACATAAAGTTTTATAGTATATTCTCTTAATTCAATTTAATTGGATCATTCAAGGCCCTTCTGTCTTTACCTGTTACTCATTAAAATACACCAGTATAAAACTAAATCATTGAACAGTTCTCCCTGCAATCGTGATAGCTTTTCATTATGGATTTGTAGCTAAATACCTATTGGGCATAGACTTTCATGACTTCACAAAGTGTGCCTCTTTCTACTGTTTTGTACTTTCTTAGTAATTTAATTATTGCTCTTCATGTTTTATTACATTTGCACTTTGCCTTGAATATTTTTGCCTATCTCTGTCTTCCCTCAGCCTTAAAAAAATATTGATTAAATATATTTCTTATAGGAACTCTCATGTATGTTTTTATTTTTATGTCAGAAGTCTCTTCTTTTAGGTAGGGGTATCGATACCTTTTACATTTTATGTAACAAAGGTATACTCAGTTTTTTAATTTTTTGTTTATGGTTTACTTTTTTTTCCTCCTCTTTTTCTCGTTACTATTTTGCTGGCTTGGTGAAGTTGCTATTCATTCTCTTTTTCTTTTTTAAAAAATTAATTTAAAAGTTCCACCACTCTTTTCAATTCTCTAAGTTGTGTCTTCCCTTCACAAATACTTGTATTAAAATCTTCTGAAAACAAAATGTTTAATGTTATCAGGCAAAAATCAAATGTTTGCTACCTTACACAAACAAATCACCAACTATTTCTTCCTTCCAGATATGTTACTCCTACATTGCCTCCCCCTTGCTCCTGTAAGACAAAACATGAATTCTCTGTGTGTGTGGATATGCCTGCCTCCACTGCGAAGCCCCAGAAGCTGGTCTTCTCGGAGACAGAGGGCCCTCATGTGACTGGTCAGAAGCCTTCACAGCAGATTTCAGGCTGCACTTCAGTCACTGCTGCTGTCCCTGCAGCCAGGTACAGTCTTGAAGCCATTAGCTTTCTGTGGGGGAGGATCCCATGTCCCCCTCACCCCAGTTCATGGTGTGATTCATTCATTCAGCCTGTTTAGCTGCTGCAAACAGGAGCAGGTATGCACAGGTCTGCAGCCAATGGCAGGAGCAGCAGCTTGGTGACAAGGCAGGTCCCAACAGCAGTGGCTTCTTGATGCCAAATGCTTCTTAATAGTGGCCATGACAGCAGCAACACTGTGGGCCCAGGTCTGGAGAGCTGTTCCTGAATCTTAGTCTAGAGTCTACCACTCCAGCCACACAGGATCCTGCATGGCCATTTAACACGGTTCTTCCTGTTTAAAGTGTGTGTGTGGGGGGGGGTGGATTCTGTCCTCTGCAATTGGACCCTGAACCATATTCTTCCTTTCTCCCCATAAAACCAACAGATTTTACTGAAATAATAATTTAGTACTTTTGGTTTTAGATAAAGTTTCTCTTTCAATATGTCTTTTTTGTATCTAGGATCTTTATGTATCTCTTATATTATACGTTCACAATTATTATCATCATCTACTTACATTTAACCAGCACTGGAGTGTCAACCAAGTTGTTAGAGATTGGTTTTGTGGGGGAAAAGATGGTTAAAGCTCGATCCTTGTCTTATTGTTCTATAGTCACCTTCACTGATTTTACAAATGTTTTGCAGTTTTATTCTCATAATTTGTTCACTGTGATTAAAAATATTCCCCTTCCAATTTTCCAGTAGATTTATATAGAGAAATATCAGTGACTTCCACGCATGCTTCTAATCAAGGCCCTTCACTAGGCCCTTTCAGCTCCCCATCTTTCTTTCCTACCGTTCACATCCTCCCATTTCTAACCACGAAACTTGGCTCCAAGCTCACTCCTCCAAGAGGTTCTCCTCCAGTTCTGACCCCAGCTGGCCACCCTGAACTTTCTGATGCTTCAGTGCCCTAATGCACCTTCAGTGCTGCTTTCCAAATCTGCCATTCAGTCCTCTTCTTCATTGCTATTTTTTTAAATTGTATAATGACTGATTCTATTGGAAATTCCTCAAAAAGAGGGAATTTGTCTTTTTGGCTATCCTCATAGTTTATAACACAGTGATTGGCATAAAGTCTCAAAAACATCATTCCTTGTTTTCTTAATCCCCACAGTATGTGTGTGGTCCTAAGTGGCATATAAACATACGTACACACACACAGTGATTTTGAGTTTTGGTGTACAGGTTACTTAAATTATCTAGGCCTCCAATTACACATCTATGGAATGGAGACACTGTCACCTCCCGCATGGCTGTGTTTTGGAGAATAAAACCTGGGACCCTGAATGGCAGTGCCTACTTAGCAGTTGTCCAGGGTCTCGAGTAAGGGAATTGTGGGAATGATATCTGACAGCCAAGCCAGTGCTCTTGACATCCTGACTCTCTCAGCTAGTAGCCAAAGTAATGTAATGTGCTCTTAGTGTACTCCAAAAGCCAGAGTACTTTAGGGCGCTGTGTACTCAAGGCCTGGGATGTTCATCAACATCCAGATGGCAGGTTCCCTCCCTTTCTACTTTCAAACAACTCTCAGAAGCCACCCCCTCAACAATCGTCTCCTGACTATTACAGAGGGAGCCTTTTCTCTCTACCTCGCTCTCTCCAAAAATGCAACTCCTACAACCCTTTGCTCATGACTTCAGCTCACGACTCCTGAAAAAGGTGGTTTGTGCTTATATATGGTCAAAGTGACACAACACTGTGCAGCTGTTCAGGGTTCACATCCTTTCCCTGGGCCCCTATCTGCCTTTGATGTTTGTGCATTTGCCTTAGAGAAGGCACAGTGCTGTTTACATTGTTACATTGGTTTGTATAATGCCCAGCCAACTAACACTTGGCAAATACTGGTTTAATAAAGGCACCCGGCAGTGACTCAGCATCTACGCCTACTCGCCTTCCCAGGGACTCTTGGTTACCATGTTTAACTGTGGTTTCTGCAAAGTACAGCTGGAAAGGAGCATAGTAGTGCCTTTCAAAAGCCAGAAATGTCCTAGGGGCAGCTCTGCCCACAAGGACTGTCCTGAAGGGGTGATTTAGGCAGAAGCTACCAGGACAGAGGTGGTCCAAAGCCAACTTTCCAAATGAAATGCGACTGCCCAAGGATCTCCTTAAACGTCCCAGAGTCTCCTTAGATCCTACAAACAGTGCGCCATCTAATACTGACTCACTCTGATTCTCCTGGAAAATCCTGCCTTTGACAATGAGAGAAGAAACTGCCCACAGACCAATGGCTCACACCATCCAAGATAAAGGGAGAAGGCCTGTATGTTCATAGTATCTGTGCTGGCACATTTCAGCATCTGTTTTAGTTTGTCATTGTGTCCCCAGAATCTACACATTGCCCAGCACACAGAAGAGTTCACCAAACGTTTGTCAGTAAATAAATATGATCTTAAAATGACAAATGCTTCTTGTCTTCAAGCACAGGTCTGTCTTCAGTGCTAGTATGAAACACCCAAATTCTGAGCTGTTTCTTATCTGATATTTAAATCCCATAATGCTGGTTAATCTCAGTTCAGTTTCTCCTCTCTCTTTATTCAATAGAAAACCAACAACATGTACATAATAAGGTAATACAGCCAGATTATCTCGACACTACCACTGAAATGTTTTTTGAGTCTCCTAGACAGGTCTGTTATTTAATTTTTCAGTTACTCCTAGATCCAGAATACGTATCTTATTATATTCTCATTTCTTAGTCTTCCTGAATTTTGGCCCTGGTATTGCTATTGGTACCAATCATATAGAACACATATTATCAGGTTTGTTAATTGGTACAAATTAATTACTACCAGGTATAAATAAATAAATAAATTATGACACCACATTCACTACTTGGCTCACTGCCATCGATTCTTCGCCTTCCTGGATCTTAAAGAGAAAACAAACTATAGTCTTGAACCCAATGTCTAAGATTATTTTAAAGAATTATTTCCCCCTTTTTCTGGTTCTAGCATTGTAATCCACACAAGAGCTGCACCAGCCTCCTTCACACCACTGTGAAAACTCAGAGTTAGACACTGTGAAATACTCACAATTAGATGTAGGGAAAAGCACTCATCAAATTTAAAGGGCTGTGGTAATAGCAAGTCTTTGACTGTGATTCTGTGGGCCCCAGAGAAGGAAGCTGGTGTGATTCTGTTTCTTTATTTAAAGAACTCGAACAAAGTAAATAGAAAATATTCTTGATACCTGAATGTATCATTAGAAGAACCAGGAAACTGTTTTATACTGATGTTCAATATTCCCACTTTGTTTTCAACTGTAAGTTGAATTCCCCAGAATGAAGCAATGGGGTAAGATGAACACTCCTTAGTGATCTCTGATCAAGAAACAGCTGTATCAGTGCACACACACACACACCAACACACGCCAAAATATTTATGCATTTTAAATGCATGTAGCATATTTAATTTGCAGACTCTATATGTAATTTAGTAACTCAGTAATCTCAGGACCTACCAGGTTAAAGTAAACTTTTGCTCAATTGAAAAACATAAACCATGCTTGGCCCTAACTGTGCCCAATTAACCAAAGCAGGTATTTTATAATTATGGGAAATACATACTTTCAAATACATCTGTCTTTGAAAATGTAATAGTACAAGCTTGTCTTTCTTTTCCTTCCTTCCCTCCCTTCCGTCTTCTCTCCATGCAGTTGAATTGGTCCACAATGTCATATATGCTGAACTAATAATTACATAAAAATAAAGTAGGGCTTGTGCAGCAGCTTTTTTAAAAGACAGAGGGAAACTGAGACATGTGAAGATTCCCAAAGACTCTGAATATAACAGGTACCCAGGAGACAGTGCAAACTGAAGAATAGCAATAACCAGAGCTACGGGCTCAAGGTGATGAACACGTGGTGTCGGGACGATATCAGAGTTCAGTCTGGCAGCAGGTGCAGGGGAGCCCAGACTCTAGGGAGAAAGTGAATTTACTCGTTGACATGGCTTTCAAACACCCTCCCTTGACCATATTCCCCTCAGATGCTGTTCCCCAGAACAGCACAGCACTCTTAAAGCCATCTCCGAATGCTTCTCAGAATGCTCAAACAATGGTCTCATGCATGAGAGAGAAAAGACTCACTTTAAAGAAGAGCTGCCTTCTCGGCATTTTGGTGCATGAAAAGATCACTGGTATTCCGAGTAAGTAAAATGAAAGAATAAGAAAAAAAAAAGTGAGTTAGTACCATAGAATGAAAAAAAAAAAAAGAAATGAGAGATCATTCTGCTACACTGAAGTGATCCCGTGACCAAGAATGTGAGCATTAAATATACACCAGGTACAACACAGTGAAAACAAAACAGTAGTGCAACTCACGTGATCATAAATCCTACCAGAAAGGAAAAGAATGTTCTGCTTGTGATATGCTTTAAGCAATTCTTAAAGTAAACATTCAGCTACTAATACTAAGGAAAACACGTTCATATAGTGATTCTTAGTTTACAAAGTGCTTTTACAACTCCTATTCACACTTGAGAGATGCCGTCTCTGGGCAGGTGCCCGCAGTCATGACCCTGCGTGGGTGACTCCGTCTCTGGGTTGCATTCACTCTCACACCTTGGCCAGCATGTACCGAGGGTCTACCTGGGTTACCAGCCCGGTGTGCTCTACACTACACAGTGATAAATGAGAAACAGAACAGAGCTAAGCCATGGTGTTTTCCCTCCTGAATCTGTCTCCTGGAGAGCTAAAATTGGTCAGGAAATCGACCAGAGAAGTTATGTCCAAATTGCAGGACAAAATCACGAGGGATGCCTGGAACTCAGCCAGCTGTGTCTGTTAAAATTGAGTGGTCTGAAGAATATGAAGGAATCCAGGGTTCCCTAAAAGGTCTTTACAGTTGGGGGGAAGTATGCTTACATTTTGTAAGAGCCAAAGAAATAAATATAAAATCCAATCAAGTGGTGTGGGGTTTGCAGTTTTCCGTTTGGAGCGGTGGCTGTGGCCATTGTAAGTTCAAAGTGTTCACCTGGGAATCTAGCCCCAACCTAAATGTCGGGTACTTGTGCGGCCTCCAGTCTGCTGGACAGTAACTAGATCGGTAACTGATCACGTCTCTGTTCAGAGTATCAACCCCAGAGAGCGGCAGAATCCCCCACAACCACTATACCCACCCACACATTTCACAACTCCCTTCTTCAATGTATTGTTCTCCTTAGCATTTACCAATATCTAGTATGCTATGTCCTTCATTTAATTTATGTTATATACTTTTTATCTCTTCCCTAGAATATGAACCTCCTGAGGGCATTTTTATTTTAGTTGCTTGTGTTTTTCTGGAACCTAGAATAGTGCCTGGCACATAGATATTTTAAATAACTATTGAATTAAGAAATAAAACTAGAACTCTAGAACTAGTATATTTGTAGGAAGCCATCTGAATATTTGGTATTTTATTTTATGTTTGAGAGAATTTGGTCTATTGAGAGACTATCAGGCTTATAATTACAATTTGTTTAATTTGGTAATTGATTTAAATGTGATATTTAAGGGGAAATCCTACAAAATTTGCAACTAATATTATAACATTTAAGAGAATTTTAGATTTTACTGTATTTACATATTTAATTTTTAGATTTAAATTCTTGGGGATGTTAGTCAATTAGAAAATTTAAGTTCTTAAATATAAAATTGAGTATATCAGCTAAATTCATATGCCAGTTGATATCCTACTGTTTAACTATCACTATTCCAAGTTCTTTTAGAAGTAATTATTAACATTTTCTCATTTTATAAATTGAATAAGATTTGCAGGCTACACTTCAAAGTGTAAGTTTTCTGTATCTGACTTTAATGAATAAAATGTTAACTTTTAAATTACAAATAAACCTCCAGATAGTTCTCTTAGGGGAACAGGGGTCCGAATCACCACAACACGCACTGCAGGTGAGGGGCTGCTCCTGCAGAGAAAAGAGCACAGGCTTCTGAGGCAGGAAACCAAGCTCCTGGTCCAGCGCCCCAGCCCCCGCGGGTGGGAAACTAGCCCACGCAGATCCCCTGCTGTTTTGGAGTGCTTTCATCTGCAAAATGAGGAGACTGTATGAAGTCCTTAATTAAGTCCCTCCCGATTCTAAATTATGATGCTACTTCTTAAGGACAATAAAACAGATCCAAATGCTGTGGGAGTGGAGAAGAGAGGAGGATTACTTCCAGTGGGAAAATCAGGAGCTCGTTAGCGGGACCTGACAAGCTGAGATGCGGGGAAACAGCATTTGAAGTGGACGAAACCACCTGAGCAAACATGCGGAAGCAGAAGGTGGGTTTGGAAAACGAGGAGTCCGAGTAAACATCTGCTGGTGGGCCAGCCATCCGGTCTGGCCACGGGAGCACTTCACCACTGTGCTGAGGGACGCATGTCGTAGCTCAGAAACCAATGTATGAGCGGCTGCTTCCATATCTGCTAGGATGTCAGAGACAGTTTCACAGCACAATGATAGCATTTAGTTAGGGCCTAAGCACATAGTTGATTATCAAAATTATTATACCTATGTATATTAAGATTAAATTTTACAAGAAGAATATGCTTTAAATTACACAGTGATTTTTTTTATGTTTACTTAAAACTAAGCTTATACTACTTTATAGAGTAAAGCTAATGAAGTCTCAAATATCGTGTTACAGAGTCCATCTTGAGCTCCATGAAACTGAGAGAATCCCCACATAATGTGATATTTCCGTAAAAGATTTCCTCTGTCCTAAATTCTCAACAAAGCCAAAAATACTCTCCATGGAAAGGTCAGTGAAATACGGAGACAAATGGATTCATCTTCATCAATATTTCAAATGTTAGCAGGCCATCAGTGAGCACTTGGGGGAGGTAGCAAATTCAGGGAAAGAAGTGTTTTTTTTTTTTTTCAGTTTAATTCAATAACTACTTGCAACACACAGAATAATGGTTTTTAAGCAACACAAGAATATGGACATATTTTCTCATACATGTCAATAAACTAGCTAATCAGAGCAGGAAGCACATGTGACAGAAGAAAATGCCACCAAATGATCATGGGTTTTGTTTCTATAAATGAGGCTTCATCTGACCAGTTACAATAATTTAACAGGTGTCGCTGACCCAAGGTTTTCAACTGCCTGCAAATGAGCTGCCCAGGCAGACCACACCCCTAGGCAGTGGGCTGCAGCTCTCTCCTCCTCACCCCTCCCCTGCCACGTTGGACCCTCCACACCAGGACAGCGAGCAAGACATGGAACCCAAAGCACATGGTTATTTGCATGTCTCACACTGAGAGTCTAAGTGTGTGCTCAGCATTTGCTTAATGGAGATGGGGAGGAATTAAGTACCTATTTCTTTGTTTGTAAAATCCACATCAGCTCTCCAGCCAGTCACCACTTTCCTTTTGAGCTGCCCCACATCAGAACTCTATTTGCACAAAAATTTTGATTATGCGCCGCAGAATTTATATTAAAGATGTTACAGGGGAAATTAGAAAACATTTGTAGCATTTATGGGAAAACATCACTAGAAGCATCTCTTGTCCTAGGTTTCTCTCTTCAGCTTCCTGGTATCTTGTTCTGTCTTCCATTCTATCTATTTTTGTCTCTCCAGGACTCAGTCTTTGTGGGCCCTTTCCTCCTCGTCCCAAATTTCCCTCTTTACCTTTTCCATATACCTTCACTGTCATTTTCTTCAGAAGAGCAACTTAGCTCTATCTTAATGTTGACATAGCTCTACTCCGTGGTCATCTATGATATTATAGTGACTCAGTCCTATTCATTCCGTCATTCACCGTTTTCCCCACAAGTGTTTACAGATTCCTTTCCACGAACCAGTCATTTCTAGTCACTGGGCATATGGCAATGAAGAAAACAGTCCAAGTCCCTGCCCTCAAGGAACTTAAATGCTCCTTGGGAGAAACAGAAACAAGTAATTATGCACAGTATAAAAGGACACAGTTCTCTGAAGAAAAAGAAAGTAAAGGGGATAGGCGGTGACGAGGTCACATCTATATGCAATTTATATATGTACATGTATACATACATACTAAAAGCTTTTGTTTGTCTTATTTTTAAAACACCTAAAATAGCAAGAGCAGAAATCTGTATTTGTCAGTAGAAGCTTTTCAGAATACTCAGAAATCTTAAGTGTGCTGCTAAGCAACTGACACCAGAATATTCAAAACCCTGCCCTCCAGAGTCCGCACCTTTCCCCACGGGCTCTGCGGGCCTTCCGAACGGCTGCACTGCCATCACCGGCATCTGGGCCACAGGGACCAGAGTAAGATCCGATCCGAACGTCCAGCAAGTCCAAGCTGTACGAGTAGGAGCAAGTCGTGTCGCTACTCTGTCCTTCGGTTTCCTCATCTGTGAGAGGAGAAGGACATTACCTTCCCCAATGACTTTGTTGTGATTATTAACATGATTTTTTAAGTTCACCACATGGTATCTGGCATTTTCGAAAAACACTCTACACTAAAATATTATTGTTATTATCACCGTCTATGTGACTCAGTTCAAATTAGCACTGTAGTACTCTAAAAATTCCATCGGGATGGAAATAGGTCATCGGATCAGTTCTCTGGGCCATGACCCACAGGGAGCACTCTTCTTGGCTCCCTTCCCCAGAAGATGACCCACATCAAATTCACTTTTATTTCCCGTTGGCAGGTGCTGCCCTGTGCTGGTGGACGGACAGTGTAGGAGAGGAGTGGAGGTCATCTTCTGCACTTGGATGAACCTAGCGTTGAGTCCTGCCTTCCTCACTTAATTTTTCTTACCTGCCATTCCCCTGTTTACACTTGAGTTCAAAGTAATGGTATCTATCCCATGGTGTTAAATAAGGATTCAATAGAACAATGCATGTCACGTTCTTGGCATATGCTACTAAGGGCAACAGCAAAGTTGCCCTTAGAAAGTACTTACCATGTGCCGGGAACTGTTTTAAGAGCACTGCTTGCATTCACTTGTTAAATCCTCATTACAGTCCAGTGACTTAGGCGCTATTATTGCCCTCACTTTACATATTGGAAACCCGGGCCCAGAGAAATGAAGTACCTTGCTCAGGGTCATGTTAATGGTGACCCTGGAAGGATGAAAATCCAGGCAGTTTGCCTTGATTCTGCAATTGTAACCACTACTCCCTGCTGTCTCTCAATATTAAGTGCTTGTCAAATATTTGTTCTTCCTATACTAATCAATAAATAGTTGTTGAAATATTTATTTGAAAAATCAATACTTGTGAAGTCATTACTTATTATTTACTATATAGCTCTCTAAGTGCCAAATCTTATCATAGTCCACAAAAATGCACCCTCTTGCTGCTAAGTTTGATAAAGCAACTTCTCGTATTCTGCCTACCAAGAGTATCAAGTAAACAAGGTGTATATTAGGGAAGGCAATTCAAAATAGGACCCTATATACCAGCGATTTTCAACACTGGTGTGCCACAAGAATTTTTAGAACAGGCAATACCTGACTATTTAGTCAGAGGTACTGACCTCTTTTCTATTAGACTGTCAAATTAAAAAAAATGACAATAGCCAATACAACAGTAGTTGTCCACTGTGAAGAAATCAAAATTATAGTATCTTTTGTGTGCTATAGAACTTTAGTAATTAGTTTATGTGTGCCACGAGACAAAGATTGAAAATTGCTGCCATACACTATAATATCTATCATTTGCATTACTAGATTTTATAAGAATTTTAATTGCAACAACAGTATATGATGTGTTGTAAATGACTGACTTCATCTTATGTATACATCACTACTTACTTTGCAACTTCTATTTAGAGGAATATTAAAACAACAGAAGGTAGATCTGAAGACAGTAAGAATGTTCTTAATACTACTTTTAAAAATCATGATTCAAAATGCCTAACACTTAGCTCCCATAGTTCGAGGTTTACAATTATATTGGCTGAAATTTGTACAAGAAAATTTTTCATTGAGTAATCGATCCCTACAACATAAGAGATTTGACCATAGATTTGACCGGTTGCTATTTGGCAGGGGAAGGCGGGATTACTTTATTGTTTTGAAACAAAATAACATACTTTGTTCACAAAGCAAGAATTTGTTTTCCATGCAGTATTAATTAAAGGGATATAATTGTATTTACTTTTCTAGAGCTTCCTTCCTTGGTTCATTTTCTATTCTTATCCTTGTTTCCTTGTTTCCTTCATTTCTTCTATTTCTAATTTGCATTATCTTGCTGTGATCCACATATCTCTATGAGTCACTCTAAGTTCTTCCTGGAACAAGATGAGGGTACAGAAATGTCCTGTGCGCAATGTATAAGGTAAGATATGCATGATGTTTTTACATTAATGGAATTGACCATCAGGCGAGAGTAATCTAACATGTATGACTTCATGTCATTCACGGACTTCCGAGATCCCTCTGACTAGAATGTCTCAATATAAAAAATAGTGTAGTAGGCCCCAAACACATCAAGGTCCTTATGTACCTGTGACTAAGTTAAGAATCTTGAGATGGGGAGATAATCTTGGGTTATCCAGGTGGGCTCTAAAGGGAATCACAAGTGTTCTTAGAAATTGGGGGCAGAGGGAAACCTGAAACAGACAGCAGAGGAGGCAATGGGACCACGGAGACAGACGCTGGAGTGATGCCACCAATGTACTGGCCGACAGCCACCAGAAGCTGCAACAGACAAGACTCGGACTCTTGCCTCGCGTGTCCAGGAGACGCGAAGCCCCGCTGATACCCTGACTTAGGTCCAGGGAGAGTGATTTTTGATTTCTAGCTCTGGAACAGTGAGAGAATACATTTCTGTTGTTTTAAGCCACCAAATATGTAGCAATTTGTTACAGCAGTCATAGGAAACTAAAGCAGCTACTGATCTGAATATAAACAAGGGTTGAGTGGAAAGAAATTTTTTCTTTCAACATTAAAGACATTGGGGAAGACAAAAACAAAGTTTTTACCTAGAAAAATAAACTATTGTAAGGCAGTTTAAAAAGATCAGGGGCTTGTTATTTTAAAGGACTACCACTTGCTTCAGGAAAATGCTACATTCTTAACCAAATTCCCTCTCTAATGTATCATTATATCACAGCAAATTTCTCTAGTACCAGGAAGGTAACCAGGACTCCTGGCATTGGGCGGGCCCCCATTCCATACTCTTCTCCAGCCCTTTCTCACCGAGTCACTTGGCTTATAATCCCACTTCTGAAGTTTTTGTTCTACCAACCTCTCAGGATGTGTCTTTTCTTTTACAAAGTCAAAGGACACATTTGCAGAATTTCACTTATGGAAACGTTTCTAGGACTGGCTGCTGCATTTATTGAACTATACAAGTATGTGCAAATGATGTCCACAGCACCTTGTTGGTTCCTGCAAAGTACAGGAGACATAGCAGCAGCTGCCTAATTAAGCTAACTCATCTTTGCTCTCTCTAGATCAGGAGTAAGGAAGATAAGCCATTACCACTCTAGACAGTTCTAAAATAAGTTTTGCTGATGACACAAACTTGCACAAGAATCTCTTAGAATCTAAGAGTCAATTCCATGCAACTGGAAAAATATGCCAAGTGGAAAGAAGACTTCACCTTTAATGTAAACTATAAATATTTTGTGAATAGTTTTATTTTAAAGAAACTTAAATGAAGACAATGGCGGGGGTAGGACTGAATGTGGGAGATGGGAGTGGGTAGGGCGGCAGGGAATAATGGGGGGGAAATGGGGACAACTGTAATTGAACAATAAAAACGACATTAGTTGGAAGGCAGACAGAAAATTAAGCCTAAATCTGTGCAAGCATTAAAAAACAAAATCAAAAACAAAAAGCAAGTAGCACTTTCCCTATAATTAATAAAAATAATTTGCACACAGGAAAGTATGTCAAGCGTTAGGAGGCTTTAATCATCAGAAATCACTGCCTTTTTCTACCTAAATTAAAAAAGAGAAATAAAACAAAAGTTTTGACTCTAAAACTGTGAAAAGTTTGATGTGGACGAAATGTGTTTTGAAATCTTATATGAAAAGCATGTTGTTCCACTCGCTATGGTGAGACCACAGCGTTCAGGTCTCTGTTCTTCAATACTCCAGTGTGAGTCATTCCAGTGCTCTGGGATGAGGCCTTCTAACCTGCTGACCAAGGGGGTTCATCCGGCAAGAGCTGCAAAAGGCCTTCCAGTTTTAAAATTCTATCCTCAATCTTATACCACTTTCCAACTACAACAAAAGAGAGAGGGTAGTCTTCCCCTTAACACATGTAATAAGAACTGCTTTATTTAGCACAAGAAAATTCTTAAATAATAAAAAATGGGTCTTAAAATGAAAAACTTAAAGTACTGAGAAAGTAAAGATTTAAGAAGCAAATATCCATCTGGTTGTAAAAGTTAAAGTTGGGGATCAGCTTTGACAACACCCTCCTTCATTTCCAATCAAAGTAATATTGATTTTCTTCCGAAATGTTTTTATAACCTGTTCACTTTTCTCCTTGTGGCTGACCACCACTCTACCCAGGTCTCCCTAAGACTATTCCAGTTGCCTTTTAACTTGTCATCCCAACCACTCAGACTCCACCCATTTACGAGGGAAGGGAAGGAAGAGTGACAGAGAGGCAGGGGAGGAGAAGTGGGGACCCAGGTTTCATCCTTCCTGGAAAAGGGCAGGCTAGGAGCAGCAATGCCCCCCACCCCCACCTCGAGAGCCAGCTCTGCTACTCATCCCCTGCGTTGTTCACAAGGAATTTCTTTACATCTGTGCCTGTGTTCTCCCTATAAAATGGGAATGAGAATACTGCCTGCCTCACGGGACTCTTATGCAGAAGAAACGAGTCAACACGTGCAAAGCACAAAGCACAGAAACAGGTGCACAGTAAACAAACCGCACTATTTTTATCCTCACCTACCGGACCTACGATTTTCCAGGCTCGTCCTGCACGACGAGGGCTTCTTTTCATATCATAATCACGGCTGCAATTTCACATTTTTCAAATAACTCTCAAATTAATGTCTGTCTCTTCCTCTACTGCTTCCACTTCAGGAAGCAGAAATCATATGCTTGCCTCTCCTACCACAGTATTTGGCAAAGGAAAGCACTAGAATGTTTGTTAAGTAAATCTCTCAAGTAAGGCGAACCAATGACACCTGAGTCTCCAATCTGCAGTTTCAGATGTCTTCAGAATTAGTTTCTCTCCAACTCACTAAGTAACAGAATGACCTGGAAGGCTTCAGACATACCCATGCCCAGACCCCAGAGATGCCAGTTCGATTGGCCTGCGACTAGCCACAGCCAGTATTGAAAACTCTCCAAATAATTCTAATGTGCAAGTCAGGTTGGAAAGCCCCAGTGCTATTCCCATCTGCTTCAATTCGGGAGGGAAGGCCTCTTAGCCGACCTCTGCTTTTGAATTTGACTAACCTCAGCGGGGTTGAATTTTTTTATTTATATAATGGGCAGCTTCATGGGCAGGATCTTGGCTCACGGGACAAACAAGGATGGTTCGCATTGTTCAGACAGTTGTGATCCTGGCAGCAAACCTGTTGGATGGCTCCAGTCCCCTGCACCCTAAACAGCTCTCATTCGGGACGCTCCTGTCCCCGAGAGTGAGCGCGCAGGAACCTCCTCTTCTCTTATTTACCTTAAAAGTCACCACAGAATTCCTTACACTGTATAAGAAACGTGTGGTGTTTGTTTTCACACGCTGAGAAAGCAGAACTGAACCCATCCCTTCCTGGCATTCCAAGATAGATCCCAGAATCAGCGTTCTTCCTCCCGGTCTCGCGCTCCCCATTCTCCCATCCCTGCTCCTTCCCACAGTCCATTTACTCCCGTTCCTGCGAGGTTCCATCGGGCTTCCCTAACCCCGGTCCCAGTGTGATCCCAGATATAAGGATGCCCTTCGAGAAGCCACTGCAGGCTCCTCCAGCTGGCAGCCCCAGGATTGGGGAGCTGGGAGACGGGACCACGGCCGGGGGCCCTGTGCATCTGGGGAGGCACAGAGTGCTCCTGAACCGCGGGAAACCGGGACACAACGTGTTGGTCCGCTGCAGATCAGCGGGCGGGCAACGCATTCCTCCCCGGGGAAGGCCGGTCCCTGAGCCGCCAGCCTCTCGCGTATCCGGGAGACCCGGGTCTCTCCGGAACCACCACATCTGGGCGCCCCTCGCCCAGTCTGTTACTTGGGAAGTGCAGGACGCAAGCCCGCCGCCCAGGGCGAGAGAAGTCGCCCTCCCTCCCGCACTCCCCGCGGGAAAAGGAACGAAACTCAGGTTCCTAACCCTGCACAACAGGTCCTTTGGGCACTTGCGAGGCCCAGGAAGGGGGGGGGGGCGACGAACTGGGAAAAGGGGCGAGAGTATTCCGTGGGCGTATTTCCCACGGAGGAATCTCTCCACTTAACGTCTCCTTCGCTGGTCTCCAGCCCCCCAGCAAACCCTGAGGTTGGGGAGCAGGAACCATCCTGCGGGCGCGGGTAGAAGCAGAGTTGCGGACCTGTGAAAATGGCACCGGTCCGCTCTGTCCCAGAAGTTAGGTGATGCAAGAAAAGCGCCTTGATGCGCGCAGCGGGGCTGACCCTCAGGGCGGTCGGCGAGCACTCACTCACCTTGTGCCTGCGCCTCCATGGTGGCAGACTTCGGGCTGAGGTTGGAAGGAGCGTGCTCTCAGAGATTCAGACAGCAGAGCCCGAGTTCAGAACGCAGCTGGCCCAGCCCCTGGCGCCCTCTCTCTGCACGGTCTCCGCGAGCTCTGAGTGCAGGGGAAGAAGAGCCTTCGGCAGCAGCCTCTGGTTACCTCGGCTCCCAGTCCACCTGGCCTAGACCGCCTTGGGGGGTAAAAAAAAAAAAAAAGGCCACCGGTGGGCGCCACCTGCCGACCACTCTGCGCATTGGGCGGAGGGCGCCCTCTTCTGGCTCAGGCCCCGTGCTCAGGCCAAATAAGTGCCTCACTGATCTCAAGTAGGCCCTGAACTCGCTTGTACCAGGGTGAATACTGTGGGAGAGAGGAAAGGAAGGATTTACAATCCTAAACGATTATCGCTCCTGGGGAAAATCCTGTTTGGTTTTTGTCACCCTCTGGACTCAACATTTTTATCAACTAACCAATATATAACCTTGTTTTCTGTGTCTGTTTAAAGATATGTTAACATATATTGTTGGTTAACTCATTAACATTTTCAACTTATGTATTTTGGACACTAGACAGCAGTTCAGCACTGTGTTTGGGGGCCATTTTAAATAGCAACTCCCAGCCCTCCCCCCCACCGAGTGCACAAAAATGGTTTAATTGTAGTCTGTGAAGAGGGTACTTGTTTACAGTATGAGAGCTGAAATAAGAAGGTAGATCTTAGCCTTGTTTAACCTCAGCTGGGAATGTGTACGACTGTCCACCCAACTTTTTCATGGCTCTGCCAGTGTCTGGGAATGCCCATGAAAGTGCTATATTGATTTTGGTGCCATAAGTAAATTTTAGTGATGAGGCAAGTTCACAAATATGGAACTTGCAAATAATAAATCAGCTGTGTATATGTTCTCTAATTCAAAAACCTGCCCTGGCCAGTGTGGCTCAGTTGGTTGGAGCATTGTCCCATAACTGAAAGGTCCCTAGTTCCTTCCTGTCAGGGCACATACCTAGGTTGTGGGTTCAATCCCTGGTTGGGGCACATATGGGAGGCAATTGATCAATGTTTCTCTCTCACACTGTTTCTCTCTCTGTCTCACTTCCTCTCTCTCTCTAAAAATCAATAAACATATTTAAAAAAAAAACCCCACAGGCCGTGTCTGTAGGTTGATGGAGCAGTCACATTTTCAAGAAAAAACTAGAAGTGTACAGTTCCATTCCCAGCCTGGCCTGGCAATTGGACTAAACAGCATAGCAGGAACTAAGAATCGTCAGCTCATGTCTCACCTGCTCGGATCTTTAGCTGTTACAGATCTCCCCTTTTTCTTCCCACCTACACAATCTGCATCTAGAAAAGGAAATGTGGTGTTTATTTATACTTGGTCTTGGTTTGCTGGGGTTTTGTTTTCAGTTTTCTTTTTTTTCTTAAACTAGATGTTAAAATCTATCAGGGTCAAGTGTGAGTCCCATATTGAGTGCCCATATTTCCTACCAAAGAACCTTATACAAATTCATAGCTCAAAAAAAGATTTAGTGAATAAACAACTAACGGACCAGTAGGTTCCATTTCATCCATGCCCAAGTTATTTCACAGTATAGACTTAATAAACACAATGTGCTTTTAAATTTTTGCTTGAGAGAAGGAACACTCATGATTTCCTGGCACATGTAAAACCATATCAGTGTTTTTTGGTTATGTTCAAGATATCCTTGATCTGTCATCATTGACATTAAAATTGCTCTTTAGAACACCAAGCACAGGATTTTTAAAATGGCTTTTGGTGATAGTGACCATGGATGCACCAAGTGATAAGTTAGAATCAGTGCTTTCAAAAAACACAATCAGTGATTAAATCAGTTTTAGATTCTGTTCAGTGGTTCTGGTCCTCTCCACCCTGGAAATTAAATACCAGGTTAGGCTTGACTCCCAGCTGTTAAAAGAAGTTAAAAATAGTCAATGACTTTCCAGCTTGAGTCATTTAACCTTCACCTAAACTCTGACTCATTTTTCTGATTCATAAAATTTTAAACTACTACCCCTTTAATGTCATTATTTATAATAATAAAATATTGATATTCATTAGAAATACTTACTGAATATTCCCTGTGCCAGGGACTGTGGTAGATGTAAGGATACAAGCGAAAGACCTGTTCCTTTTTACCCAAGGAGCACACTGTCTGGAGAGAAGGAGGGATAAACAGATGCTTTATAAAGCCATGCAATATGATAAGTGCTGTGCCGGAGGAGAGCCCAGCGTGCATGTCAGCAGTGAGGGAGGTCTCTTAACTCAGACTGGAGAGACCAAGGAACATTTCTTTAAAGATGTTTGCCTCAGCTAGGTCCTAAAAGATGAGGGAGTTAACCAGGTATGTTATGTTAGCCCCCAGAGAAAGGTTTAGCTAAGGAAGACTATTATGTCCTTCTTTTTTCCTTGTCACTCAGGGTGGTGAATTTTCTCAACTTCCTTAAAGCTTAGTAAACAGACATCTACCTCCTCTTGTTCTTCACCTTTGCTGCTACTTCGCAGGGAAAAAAAGGGGTAAGTGTTCTAGTCTATGCAGTCCTGGTTCAGCCCTGCGGAACTGATTTCCTGCAGAGGTGGGGATGCAGCAGAAATCATAAATGTCCAAAGTGTATTCAGCAGTTCTTGTCTAACCAAGTTCGAGGTCATTTGTAACGTAACACACTGAAGGTGCTCTTGGGAGGTAGGCAGGGCACAGAAATGAGAGGAAGCAGTAGGAAAGGACAACTAAAGTATGTAGCTCAGGCTCACAAACATCACAAACACATTGAAAAAGAACATGGACTTTGGGGCCAATTAAATTCTCACACTGAAAGTGACTGTGTAACCTAAAGCAAGTTTCTTAGTCTTTCCATGCCTGCGCATCTGCATTTTGTGGCTGTAAGAGGTGTTAATGGATGGGCCCTATCCCTCCTGGCCCTCTGGGTGCCTGGATTGTTAGGCAGGTGGTCCCCAGTCCTTTCCTGCATCAACAGCACCCAAGGGGCTTTAAAACTTTTCTGATACTAGCCCCACTCTCCAGATATTCTGATGTTTTTTTAAAATTAAGAAAGTTTCTGCCCAGGTAAACAAAATAATGAAAAGAAAATGAGCAGGAGGAGCAAGGGCTTCCCGAGCCCCTGCCCCACCCCTGCATCCGGGCAGTTGGGGCGGGAGAAGAAGTCCGAAGGAGAGCTTACATGTGTGTCTGCCTGTGTCTCTCACCCTTTCCTCTCCCCCCTCTTCAGAGCAAAGAGGACCTGACCATGACAGTCCCATCAGCAACTCTGATGGCCAGATTGCTTTGAGGACTGTTAAGGAGAGACTGTAACTTTGTATTTCCCACACTTTCAAGTGGTGTAGGAAAACACCTAGATGTTTCCTTGCGCCCCACGTGGGTGAAGTTAGGAAAGAACCAGCTAGTGAGCCATCATTCACAGGAGACTGGAGAGAGACCAGGGAAGGAAGGGACGCAGCAGAGTCCTTCAGGAAGTTAAGAGTGGCTGAATGAAGGGAGAGCAGCTAGTGTCTGTGGGGACCCCTGCCTAGCCAGCTGGTCTGCCGGTGCCACCCACATCATGCTACAGAGCAGGGGAAAAGGAAATGGGGGGAGTTTGTGAGGTGTTGCTCCAATAGGAGACCCAAACTGCCTTCTCCCCACCCCCACAAAATCCCCAGTCCTCAGGAGGACTTAGAATACGTCTCCTGTTCAAGTCCACCGGCCGGAGGGATGGCTGTGGAGGCCAGAGATTAGTGGGCTGCCATCTTGCCAGGGCCACTGAGGTAGAGAGTCAAGAGGTGAACATCAGACAAGTGTAGCCTGAGGTTGTCGGGTTCAGAAGGAGTCATTACAACACGTGTCTCTGTGTAACTTGGATTATTTTGAGCCAAAGGCAACAGAGTCCCTGCAGGCTCAAGAGAAACTTCTACCCCCCACTCTCCAACTACTTAGAATTTTAGCTAAGGTGTTTGACAATAATAAGAATCATCAGAAATAACCTCTTTTGACTTATCCACGTGGTGGACAAACTATTAATTACTGAACATTGTCTCTTTTTATTGTCCTGAAATGAAACTCTAGAGTCCCAAGGTGCCTTGCTTCATTCTTCGCTTGGAATGTCACAGATATTAAATGTCCCTTTTTGTCTCTGAACCTCTTATGTTTGCAGGGTCTCTGACTCTGTTATGCACGTGGTGTTCCTATGTGCACAAATTAAATTTGATTTTCTCTTGTCTGTTTCATGTTGATTTGATTATTCAATCTGTCATGAAAACCAGAGGAAGGAAGAGGAAATTTCCTCCTTTCTCTACAAGGCCACCAGGTAGGGTCCACCAGGATTTAGGGGCTCCTGAGTGTCTGTCAACTTCATCCAGTTAAATAGGGAGTCATTTGGTCTCATCCCTTCCTCTCAAACTCCCACCCCCTACTCCACCAAGAGGGGCTGGTGCCTAGAAGAGAGAGGGGCAAAAAAATCCTACTAGTTTTTCCTTTGTAATTCTCCAACACACATGCACAGGCACACACACAACCACACGTGGAGGGAGAGAGAGATGGAGAGAGAGCTAGAAGGGAGGTGTAGAGACAGAAAGAGAGAGAGATTTTCCAAGCAGTGCTGAGGGAGGGAAGAAAAGATTTACTCTGAGGCTGAGACAAGACTAGATCACATACCAATGCAAGACTGCTGTACTAACCGAAAACTAACTAAACCCAACGAAGCTGAACCAGCTGCCTGCAAAAGAGCCATTTTCAAGCTAGTTGGAGGAACACATATTTGATATTTATCACTCAAAACTTGTGACTTTTCAATAAATTGGTTACACTATATGAAATCCTTTACAGAAAACCTAGTGTACACATTTTGTTTTTTCCAAGTTTCTCAAACATTTCTAGACATATTTCCTGGATCCATCAAGTATGCATGAAAATTCAGATAATTTAGAGGATAAGGATCCCTTTTTGCTCAGTATAAAGAGACATATTGTTTAA
This sequence comes from Tonatia bakeri, assembly GCA_004024845.1. Lineage (NCBI taxonomy): Eukaryota > Metazoa > Chordata > Mammalia > Chiroptera > Phyllostomidae > Tonatia > Tonatia bakeri. The sequence goes on from PVIA01009322.1 coordinate 40,530, forward strand.
AAGAACCCTGACATGCCTATGTACATGAATGTTAATGCTTACTCCTTTATACTTTAAAACTCTAAAATATAAAATCACTTTTTAAAAATACATTTTATTGATTATGCTATTACAATTTTTCCATTTCCTCCCTTCATTCCCCTTCACCCTGCACACCCTCTCCCACCCACATCCCCTCCTTTAGTTCATGTCCATGTGTCATACTTATAAGTTCTTTGACTTCTACATTTCCCATACTATTCTTGTCCTCCCCCTGTCTATTTTCTACCTACCATCTATGCTACTTATTCTCTGCACCTTTTCCCCCTCTTTCCATCTCCCACTCCCCTGTTTCTAACCCCCCATGTGATCTCTATTTCTGTGGTTCTGTTCCTGATCTAGTTGTTTGTTTTTCTTTTTGTTTTAGGTGTGGTTGTTAATAATTGTGAGTTTTCTGTCATTTTACTGTACATGTTTTTTATCTTCTTTTTCTTAGATAAGTTCCTTTAACATTTCATATAATAAGGGCTTGGTGATGATGAACTCCTCGAACTTGACCTTATCTGAGAAGCACTTTATCTGCCCTTCCATTCTAAATGAAAGTTCTGCTGGATAGATCAATCTTAGATGTAGGTTCTTGCCTTTCATGACTTGGAATACTTCTTTCCAGCCCCTTCTTGTCTGCAAGGTCTCTTTTGAGAAAGCAGCTGACAGTCTGATGGGAACTCCTTTGTAGGTAACTATCTCCTTATCTCTTGCTGCTTCTAGGATTTTCTCCTTCATTTTAATCTTGGGTAATGTAATTATGATGTGCCTTGGTGTGTTCCTCCTTGGGTTCAACTTCTTTGGGACTCCCTGAGCTTCCTGGACTTCCTGGAAGTCTATTTCCTTTGCCAGATTGGGGAAGTTCTCCTTTATTATTTGTTCAAATAACTTTTCCACTTGTTGATCTTCCTCTTCCCCTTCTGGTACTCCTATAATTCGGATGTTGGAACATTTAAAGATGTCCTGGAGGTTCCTGAGCCTCTCATTTTTTTGAATTCTTATTTCTTCATTCTTTTCTGTTTGGTTGTTTCTTTCTTTCTTCTGGTCCACTCCATTGATTTGAGTCCCAGTTTCCTTCCCATCACTATTGGTTCCCTGTGCATTTTCCTTTATTTCACTTAGTGTAGCCTTCATTTTTTCATCTAATTTGTGACCAAATTCAACCAATTCTGTGAGCATCCTGATCACTAGTGCTTTGAACTGTGCATTGGATAGGTTGGCTATCTCTTTGTTGCTTAGTTGTGTTTTTTCTGGAGCTTTGATCTGTTCTTTCCTTTTGGCCTTTTTTTTTTTTTTTGGTCATGATGCGCCTGTTACATAGTGAGGGACAGAGCCTTAGGTGTTCACCAGGGTGGGACAACCCAGTCTCTGGGTAGTGACTCTGTATGTGGGGGCGGGGTCAGAGAGGGAGCAATGGCACTTGCTCTGATCTCTGCCAGATTTCAGTCCCTTCTGCCACTTCTCCCAAGAAAACTGGGCCTGTCTGGTGCTGATTCCCATGTGGGTGGGCTTGTGCATGTTTTAGGACCCTGTGGGTCTCTCCAACGAACTCTCCTGTGAGGCTGGGAGTATCTTCCAGCACCGCAACACCCACAGGTGTTTTCAATCAGCGTTTTGAGGCTTTATTTCCCCTCTCTGAGACCCTGGGTTGTGCGGTCTGTCTTGCTCCCCAGTTTCACCTGGTTTATCTGTGTGCGAATGTGGGACCACCCAATCCAACAGCTGCCTTGTGCATCGCGCCCCTCCACAATCTGCCGCCTTGCTGGGTCTGTCCATTGCCACCTCATGCCGGGGTCTGCCAGCCACTGCTTTTTTTGCCCAGCCACCCGACTCTGCCCCTCTTACAGGTCTGGGTGAATGTGTCTACTTTAACTCCTTGGTTGCCAGACTTCCATACAGTCAATTTTCTGTCAGCACTGATTGTTTTTTTGTTTCTAAATTTTTGTTGTCCTTATTTTGGTTGTGTGAGGAGGCACAGCGTGTCTACCTATGCCTCTATCTTGGCTGGAAGTCTAAAATCACTTTTAAAGACTAATCTTTTTTCCACGCAATTTATATACTTATTTATTTGTTTATTTATTTATTTTTAAGACTAATCTTTTTTAAAAAGTGTTTTAAAGCTGTTTATTACATTTTTAAATAAAAAGACTGTTCAAAACAATCATTTGCCTTTAGTCTTCAATTCAGTTTGATTCAGTAAATATTTACTATAACATCAGTTAAATTTAGTAAAACATTTTTTTGAAACTGGACAAATTTACTTTTTTCACCCCTTTTCTCTTTTTTATTGTTATTCTACTATAGTTATCTCAGTTTTCCCCCTTTGTCCTCCTCCACCCATCCCACCCCCAGTTCCACAGTCAATCCTTACACTGTTGTCTGTGTCCATGGGTCATTCATACATGTTCTTTCACTGGTCCCTTCCTCTTTTTTTCCACGTTTATCTCCCTCCTCCCTCCCCTCTGGCTGCTGTCAGTCTCTTCCATGTATCTATATCTCAGTTCTATTTTGCTGGTTAGTTTATTTGTTCATTAGATCCCTCTTATAAGTGAGACCATATGGTGTTGTTCTTTCACTGACTGGCTTATTTCACTTCACATAATATTCCATCATGCTGTCCCAAAAGGCAGGAGCTCCTTCTTTCTTTCTGCTGCACAGTATTCCATTGGTAAATGTACCAGAGCTTTTTGATCCACCATCTACTGATGGGCATTTAGGCTGTTTCCAGAACTTGGCTATTGTAAATAGCACTGCGAAGAACATATGAGTGCATAAGTTCTTTTGAATTAGTGTTTTTGGGATTCTTAGGGTATGTTCCCAGCAGTGAAATCGCTAGGTCAAAAGGCAGTTCCATTTTTAGTTTTTTAAAGAAGTTCCATAGTGTTTTCCAAAGTGGCTGTACCAGTCTACATTCTCACAACAGTGCACTAGGGGTCCCTTTTCTCCACATCCTCACCAGCATTTGTTGTTTGTTGATTTATTAATGATGGCCATTCTGACAGGTGTGAGGTGATATCTCATTGTGGTTTTAATTTTCATCCCTCTGATGGCTAGTGATGTTGAGCATCTTTTCAAATGTCTGTGGCCCATCTGTTTTTTCTTGGAGAAGTGTCCTTTGCCCATTTTTTAATTGGATTGCTTGTCTTCCTGGTGTTGAGTCATATGAATTCCCTATATATTTTGGAGATTAAACCCTTGTCTGATGTATCATTGGTAAATATATTCTTCCAAATGGTTGGTTCCCATTTTTATTTAGATGATTTCTTTAGCTGTAAAGAAGCTTTTTAATTTGATGTAGGCCCATTTGTTTATTTTCTCCTTTATTTCCCTTGCTCTAGGAGATACATTGGTAAAAATATTTCTATGTGGGATGTCTGAAATTTTCCACTAAGATTTTTGTGGTATCATGACTTGTATTTAAGTCTTCTATCCATTTTGAGCTTATTCTGGTGTATGGTGCAAGTTGGTGGCCTAGTTTAATTCTTTTTTAATGTACCAGTACAGTTCTCCTGACACCGCTTATTGAAGAGACTATTTTTACCTCATTGTATGCTCATGCCCCTTTTGTCAAATGTTAATTGGCCACAAAGACATGGGTTAATTTCTGGGTTCTCTGTTCTGTTGATCTATGTGTCTGTGCTTATGCCAGTACCAGGCTGTTTTGATTATGGTGGCCTTGTAGTGTAGTTTTATATCAGGTATTGTGATTCCTCCAAGTTTATTCTTCTTTCTCAAGATTGCTGAGGCTATTTGGGGTCTTCTTTGGTTCCATGTAAATTTTTGGGATATTTGTTTTAGATCAGTGAAATATGCCATTGGTATTTTAATAGAGATTTCATTGAATATATAGATTGCTTTGGGTAGTATGGACATTTTAATGATGTTAATTTATCCAGTCTGTGAACAAAGTACATGCTTCCATTTATCTTCCTCAATTTCTTTATTAAGTGTTCTACAGTTTTTTGAGTATAGGTCTCTTACCTCCTTGGTTAAATTTATTCCTAAGTACTTTATTTTTCTTGTTGCTATAATAAATGGGATTTTTTGCCTAGTTTCTTTTTCTAATAGTTAATTGTTGGTGTACAAAAGTGCCATCAATTTCTGAATATTGACTTTGTATTCTACTACTTTGCCAAATTTACTTATTAGTTTGAGTAGTATTTTGGTGAAGACTATGGGGTTTTCTATGTATACTGTCAAGTCATCTGCAAATAATGACACTTTTGCTTCCTCCTCAATTTTGATGCCTTGTATTTCTCTTTCTTGTCTGATCTCTGTGGCTAGAAGTTCCAGTACTATGCTGGATAAGAGCAATGAAAGTAGACACACTTGTTTTGTTCCTGCTATTAAGGGAAAAGCTTTTAGTTTTTGCCCATTGAGTATGATGTTGGCAGTAGATTCCTTATATAAGACCTTTATCATGTTGAGGTGTGCTCCCTCTATTCTCACTTAGCTGAGTGTTTTTATCATAAATGAGTGTTGGATTTTATTAAGTGTTTTTAACTGTCCATTGATAAGATCACATGGTTTTTATCCTTCATTTTGTTTTACGTGGTATCATGTTTATTGATTTGTAAATATTGTACCATCCTTGTATCCCTGGGATTAATCACACTTGATCATGATATGTGATCTTTTTAATGTATTGCTGTATCTGGATTGCCAATATTTTATTGAGGATTTTAGCATCTATGTTCATCAGACATATTGGCCCATAATTTTCTTTCATTGAAGTGTCTTTACCTGCTTTGAAATTAGGATAATACTGGCCTTGTAAAAAGAGTTTGGGAGTCTTTTCAAAGACTCCTCTTCTTGAATTTTTTTGTATTAGTTTGAGAAGGATAGGAGTTAGTTCTTTGTTAAACGTTTGGTAAAATTTGCTTGTGAAGCATCTGCTCCAGGCCTTTTGTGTGCTGGGAGATTTTTGCTTGTTGTTTCAATTTCATTAGTTGTTATTGGTTTGTTCAAGCCTTTCTGCTTCTTCTTGATTCAGTTTTGAAAGATTGAATGTTTCTAGAAATTTATCCATTGTTCCCAGGTTGTCCAATTTTTTGGCATATAGGTGTTCACCATAATTTCTTACAATAATTTATATTTCTCTGGTATCGGTCTTTACTTTTCCTCTTTTGTTTTGATTTTATTTATTTGAGTCCTCTCTCTTTTTTTCTTGGTGAGTCTGGTTAATGGTTTATTAATTTTGTTTAACTTTTTAAAGAGCCAGCTCCTGGATTCATTGATCCTTCGGATTTTTTTTTAAGTTTCTATGTCATTCAGTTATGGTCTGATCTTGATTATTTCCTTCCACACTCTCTGGACTTTGTTTGTTGTTGTTCCTCTGGTTCTATTAGATGAAAGGTGAGGTTTTTTTTTTTTTTTTTTTAGAATTTTCTATTGTCTTTAGGTAAACCTGTATTGCTATGAATTTCCCTCTCAGGACTGCCTTTACTGTGCCTCATAGGTTTTGGGTTGTTTGTGTTCATTTACATTTGTTTCCAAATACCTTTTGATTTCTTCCCTGACATCATTGTTTACCTATTGATTATTTAATAATATGTTATTCAGTCTCCCTGTATTTGAATGTTTTTGCATCTTTCTTTTATGTTGGTTTCTAGCTTCAACCCTTTGTTATCTGAGAAGATGGTTGGTATGATTACAGTTTTCTTGAATTTGTCAAGGTCTGTGCTATACAATGTGGTCTATCTTTGAAAATGATACATGTGCATTTGAAAGAAATGTATGTTTTGCTTCTTTGGGGTGAAATGCTCTGTAAATATCAATTAAGTCCATTTGATTTAGGGTATCATTCAATGCCATGATATCTGTTGATTTTTTGTTTGGACAATCTATCTATTGTTGATACTGGGGTGTTGAAATCTCCTATGATGACTGTATTGCTGTCAATCTCCTTCTTAAAATTCTCCAAGATTTGTCTCATATATTTAGGGGCTATTATGCTGGGTACATATATGATTACAAGGGTTATATGCTCTTGTTGGACATCTCTCTCAAGTATTATGTAGTGGATATCTTTGTCTCTTGTTATGGACTTTGTTTTGAAGTCAATTTTGTCTGATATAAATATTGCTATCCCAGCTTTTTTTTAATGTCCATTTGCTTGGAATATTTTTTGTATCCCTTGACTTTCAGTTTGTGTAGATATTTTGATCTGAGGTGGGTCTCTTGTAAACAGCATATATGTAGATCATGTTTTCTCATCCATTCAGCTATCCTATGTCTTTTGATTGGGGCATTTAATCCATTTACATTTAAGATTATTATTGATAGGTATTTATTCACTGCCATTTTTTTCTTTGTGCCTGTGTTCTTCCCTCTCCCTCTGTCTCTGTCTCTCTCTCTGTCTCTGTCTCTCTCTCTTGTTTTGTTCATTTTCTTTAAGCAGTCCCTTTAGCATCTCTTGCAATGATGCTTTGATGGAGATGTACTCTTTTAGTCTTTTTTGGGGGGCGAGTCTGGGAAACTCTTATTTCACCTTCCATTTTAAATGAGAGTCTTGCTGGGTAGAGTAGTCTTGGTTGCAGGTCTTTGGTTTTCATTACTTGGAATATTTCATGCCATTCCCTTCTGGCTTGTAGTGTTTCTTCTGAGAGATCAGCTGATAGCCTTATCAAAGCTCCCTTGTATGTTTCTAGCTGTTTTTTCCTTGTTATTTTTAAGGTTCTCTCCTTGTCTTTAAAATTTGCCATTTTGATTATACTGTGTCTTGGATTGGGCCTCTTTGGGTTCATCTTGATTGGGGCTTTCTGTGCTTTCTGAACTTGCATGAGATTTTCCCTTATCAAGTTAGGGAAATTCTCTGTCATTATTTTTTCAAACAGGTTTTCTTTCCCATACTCCTTTTCTTCTCCTTCTGGGATCCTTGTGATGCAAATATTGTTATGTTTCATGTTGTCCTGCAGCTCCATTAAACTATCATCTTTCTTTTTGAATATTTTTTTTTTCATTTTGTTGCTCTGACTGGGTGTTTTTTTCTATCTTGTCTTCTAACTTGCTGATTCAATCCTTCTGCTTCATCTAGCCTGTTTCTATTTCCTTCTAGTGTGTTCTTCATTTCAGATATTGTATTCTTAATTTCCTCTTGACTCATTCATATTTTCTATGTTCTTTTTCATGCTTATGTAGTTCCCACTAAGTTCCTTGTAGTTCTCACTGAGTTCCTTTATCATTTGTATAACCATTATTTTGAACTCTATGTCTGGTAAATAGCTTGCCTTCATTTTATTTAGCACTCTTTTGGGGATTCCTTCTTTCCTTTTGATTTGGGCTTGTTTCTTTGTCTCCCCATTTTTGGTGACCATTTTTATTTATTTCTGCATATTATATTGATGTGCTTTGATTCTCTGTATTTGTGGGGGTGGCCTTATATGGTAAGAGAGCTGTGGGACTTGGTGGTGTAGTCTCCTTGATCTCCTGAGTTGGATGCTCTAGGGATGCCCTTTGTGCAATTTATGTGGGCTCTCTTTTTATAATTGGATTTTTATTGTCATTGGCTTGTTTATTGATGGGTTCTCCCCTCTGGCTGGCTGACTGAGAGTCACAACCCCTACTAAATCTTGTATGCTGTTGTACAGGAGCTGCCAGAACAAAACAAAACAACCCAGCAAACAAAACCCACACAGGTAAAAATGCCCACCAACCACTGCCAGGATGTTAACAACAAATGCACTAAGATTAATAAAGATGGAAAGAGAATAAGAGTACTACACAAAAGGAAAAAAGAATATGAGGTGACTAGTGGAAAGAAAAATGATTTTGAAAGGGTAGAGAGAGGAGAAATAATGAATACAGAATGGAAACAAAGTGAAGAAAGGAAGTAAATAAAATTTTCCTTAGTTTATTTTATATGAAGAGAGCAAAATGGAGTAAGAAAAGGGAAGCATAAAATATGAGATTTGAAAAAAATAGTGAAAAAATGGAAACCAAATTGAAGAAAAACAACCATTGCAGTGATATCCACAACAAATTGAGCAAAAATTAATAAAGGGGAAAGAGAATAAGAATATTATCAAAAAGAAAAACGAGGAAAATAAAAAAAGATTGTGAGATTTCTAAAGGATAGAAAAATGATTTTGAGAGGATAGAGGGTGAAGAAATAATAAGCAGAGGGGTTAGAGACCAGGCTAAGAAAGGGAGAAAACAAAATTTATGATGAAAGTAAGACAGGGCAGGAGAAATGCAAAATGGAGTAGAACAGGAAAACAGTAAAATATGAGATCTAAAATAAAAAAAATGAAAAACTAGGAATAAAATTGAAGAAATGCAACAACTCCAATATCAATGACAACTGAGCAAATATTAATAAAGATGGAACATGAATAGGATATTATAAGAAAGGGAAAATAATGTGAGATGACTAATGGAAAAATAGTTTTGAGAGGATGGAGGGAAGAAAAATAGTAAGAGTGAGGAGTGGAAACAAGGCATTGAAAGGAAAAAAATAAAACAAAAATAAGAAAGAGAGAATGAAGGTAAAATAGAATAAGAGAGAAAAAGAGTAAAATATGAGATTTGAAATAAAACTAAAATAAAAATAAAAAATTATATAAATAAAATAAAATAAATGAAGTGACAGGAACAAAATTGAAGACAAATAAATAATGTTAAAAAGCTATGCAGGAGAAAACATAGCAAAAATAATGAAAAAAGAATAAGTTGGGATTCATCTCAGTAGAGTCTAGTGTATTTTTGCCTTATTGTCTTCTCCTTTAAGGTCTGTCTCTGGTATTGTCAGTTGGTGTCCCAGTCTAGCTTTAGGTAGCCTTTCTGAGGCTACAAACAATCCACAGTCTATGGCTGTCTCCTTCAGGCTTGGCTAATCCTCACTGTTCTGCCCTGCTGTCTCTTTATCAGCAGGAGGCCCAAGGGTGGTTCCTCTAACCTTAGCAGCACCACATGTACCACCTCCACTTGCCTCTAGTGGGGGCTTTTGGTGTGATCAGGAGGGTGTAATTCCTAGTTCTCCAGTGGGAGGCACTGTTCAGTCCTCAGGGAAGATGGTGGGAGTGTTCCTCCACCCCAGAGCCACACATCTTGGTCTGTCCCAGATTATTTCCAACAATGTGTAGTTTCTGATAAATTAGCCATCTGTTTCATGTGAGGGGCCAATCTGTGTAAAAGGGTCAGCTCTTTCCTGCTTGTTGCTGATGGCAACTCTGTGTAAAGAGCAATCTTTAAAAACATGTAAATGTATTTGTTTTCCAAGGTGTTAACAAAGGGCATCACAACCTCGCACTATTGACATTTTTACTGGCTAAGTCTTTGTTGTGTTGTATGATATACTGGACCATCTCTGGCCTCTCCCCATTAAATGTCAGTAGAAACTCTTTAGTTGTGACAATCACAAATTTCTCTGGACATTGTCAAATGTCTCCTGGAGAGCAAAGTTACCCCCAGGTGAGAACCAAAGTTTTAACTTTTTCTTGAAGATTCAGAATCCTTATGAATAAAAACGATTATCTTGTATCATTCAAGGAGGAATGCAGTACAGGGAGATCCTTTGAACCTAGCCAGGGAGGGGACTTTTGCCCATTTTTTCCACATAGATCTGCTCTTAGAGTTTTCCTGTCTCTGTCATTGTCAGTCATTCCTAATCTGCTGCTGGAACAGATTCTATTGTCCAAGAAAGGACTCCGAGGGGTTTTACCTCATTTCTAGAGAGAGAGGGGAAGAGCAGGAGAAGGTGGCATGATCAGCGTGGCTGCCGCCCTCTGCCTCTGCATGAGGGCGGTAGTAGAAGTTCTTTCTCTTTTTTGATTGAACCGATCCATATTGGCACACACATCTATTGCCCATAGTCATGAGCAATGTTGTGCTTTTCTGTTTAGTGATAGTCATTATCCTGGAGATATAAATATATTTTTATGTATTTTCTTCTAAAGGATTTAATATTTTGTCTTCCATATTTAAATAATAATTTCTTCCATTTTCTCACCCATGATTATAGCAACTAATTCCATTCATTTAAGTTTTCTTTAATATCTTTCAATAAAGTTTTAATCTCTTAATAGAGACCTTGAACCTCTTTTGTTAGATTCATTCCTAGGCTCCTTGTATTTTGTTACTATTAAAAGAGAACCTTTATAATTATAATTTCTAACTTTTTGATGTTTAGAAATATAATCAAGTTTTTTAATATTGATGTTTCATTCAGTAAACTTGTTTTCATTTTTTGTAGATGTTTTTGGGTTATCTAGGTAGATAGATAATCTTCAAAACAACTGTCTATATGTGTAAATAAGCATCACCCATCTATATGTATTTATCCACCCCTTCTCAGTACAAGAACTAAACAGAAGTGGCAAGTGTAAACATTTTTGTCTTCTTTCTATACAGATTTTATGTAAAATGTGCAAACATTACAAAAGTGTAAACATTTTGTCTTCTTTAAAATTGTGAATTTTAAAGCAAAATTTCTAATTTTTAATCATTTAGGATATTATAATAGATTTTTTTTGGTAGCAATTCCTTGCAGTTTCATGTTTTCTTAGGTTTTCACCTTGAGTAGATGTTGATTTTTTTGCAAGTGATTTTTCTCCATCTAGTGAGTTAAATATAGTTTTTCTTGAATCTTTTATTATAGGGAATTATATTAATGCACTCTCTAACATAAATCTGCACTGTATCCTTGGGATAAACACAGCTTAGCCTGCTAATATTTTGGTTAGAATATTTGAATCTGTGTGAGTGACTTTTTAAGTGGGATGACTAGCTCTTCGCGTTTGTCTTTCTTTCCTCTAATACAGGGAGGTTTTAGATTCCCTTCTGAGTGTCACTATACTGAGAGCTCAAATTTTGCCATGTAGTGCCTTTAGTATTTAACTCTAAATAATTTGGTATTTTATTTTTATTTCTTTTTTGACCTAAAAATCCTTTTAGAATTGTTTTTAGTATCTAACTTATGAGATGTCTTTTTGTTTTTTAATCTCAATTTAACTGCATGTGTTTAACACATGTGGTCTTTTTTATGTCACCTCTTCGAAATTGGTTGAGACATACTATATTGTCTAATAATAGTCATTGTTTAAATTTTCATTTACGTTTAAAGGAATATATATACCCTCATTCATAAATACCTATATTCCATTTAGATGATACTTATTTATTACGTCGTGGGAATCTTCTATATCCTTATTGATTTTTTCCGCACATTCAACCAATTATTAAAAGGTATGTGTGAAAGGTTTCCATTATAATGGTGTAGTTAATGTCTCCTTTTTAGAAGACAATATATCCTTCCGGCGAAGTTAATTTTTTATACTTGTATACTGACTCTCTTTATTTTGCCTTGAAATACTGCTTAAGCAAATATGAACATAGCTATGTTATAGTTCTTTGGGTTTGTATTTACTCGATAGAACCTTTTCCGGCTTTTAGCTTCAGTCTTCCTCTGTTGTCTCTCGTGAAAAATGTGCTGTGGGGTTTTTGTTTGTTTGTTGTTTGTTTTATATAGTCTGACAATCTATTTCTTTAACTTTGTGTGTAATTACTTCACATAGTCACTTATTTCTACCATTTTACTGCATACATTTTTTATTTTGAACCTTGTCATCTTTCTTATTTCACTATTTCCCTGTAATTGTTTCAATATATACACAATAATTCTATTCTTTAATTGATTTTCTTAATAGTTTCACATGCATATTTAGAATGTTAAAAGTTAGGGTATGTGTATGAGAGAGAGAGAGGTTATTATTTGACACAGTCCAAAGTAAAATTGTTAATATATACTTAAGTCAATGTTATTAGCTGGGGTAATAAAAATGAAAACATGACCTTTAATAGGAAAATGAAACATGCGGCATTCTCTTTGTCTTTGTCTTACCTGTCTAATCTTATCTATAACTAATTCCCAGATTTCACCCTTAATTTCAGGGGGTTTATTGACCAGCCTTCCTTCACCTGAACATCCTCTCTCCCGTCCCCATGCTTTCATTGTTTCCTTAGAAAGGCCTTCTCTCACCAATGACCCTGCCGCTCTGTGCGTGTGTGCATATAATCACCTTGGAAGTAGGTAGTTTTGTCCCCATTTTACGGACAAAGAAATCGAGACTTATTTCACTGAGATTATTTGTGATTTAGGTCAGACAGTTAATAACAGTACAGCTGGGATATGATCCCAGACTACATTCCTTAACCTATGTTCTTAACACAAATAGTGGTCTGCCTCCAATTTCTAATTTCCTTTCCTTCCACTCTTGGGAACAATTACCGTCACAGCTCATACAGAAATAATATCAGAGAATAGTTAGTGAAACTATAAACTAAAAACCAAGTTTAATGGACTAAATTCACCTAAAATAAGTGTTGGATAGTGTTAATGAAAAAATTTGAGGGGCAAAAGAAGAAAAAAGCACCCTGACTTTCTCTGAGAAATATTGACTTACCTCTGTGTGAGGATGCTCCACTTTCTGTGCATGTAATGACACCATCAACTAGTCCCTTGTCTTTCCAGGGGAGGAAGAAAAGGGCTGCTCTGTTCATGAGCTGGGTCAGCAGTTAAAGCATTCACTAGGAAAATGAAGCAAATCAACACAACCCGACAAACCACAGGAACTCTCAAGCAGTGCGACATTTCAAACCAGTTCAGAAAGGAAAATGCGTAATTATGCCCCATAACTATCAAATGAGCGTAGCAGTCGCATTACTGCCGGTGAATAGAATCAATCTGAGAGCAAACAGGATCCATCAAACTGCTTGAATAATTCAATGTTTTGTTAAAAAAGATTTTTTTCCCTTCTTATATATTCAAGGAGTTTTGCTTTCTACCTTAATTTTTTTGTAAGTTCTACCTCTATCTCCAAACCACTCTTGCTGAAACACCATGCTAAACTCACGTAGACCCACAGGCTCACTCTGGCGATGACGACCCACAGTGAGAAGACTCGCCATCGATTTCTACCACTTCACAAGCTCAGATGCTCCGCCCAGATCTGTCCTTTTCAATAAGAACTGCTTGAGATCTGGAGTACACAATGTAATTATTTAAGTTAAGGGAATTTTTTCCCTATAATTTATATGTTGCTATTGAGCATTTATTCTACCTTTTATTCCAACATTGTGGTTCTATTTGCTGTTACCCAGACTTACTTGCCATTGTACTAACTTCTGCTTGGCGCCTGATACCCTTACATCATTCTAGGAAATCTATTCTTCCTTCAGTACTTTTTGTCTCTTGCATCGTTTCATTTCTTCCAATAAGCTCCATTTCTTAATTTAATGAGTCTTTTTTTTAAAAAAAGAGTATAAATTGCTGCCTTCTTATTTGTAATGCCCTAAAACTATTTTTAGCTCTCATGGTTTCACACTTATGACAAATGCAATGACTTTTTAATGTTCCTTCCTGTGGACGATGGGTGATTCTGGCATAATCAAACTCATTTGGCTGCCTCTAATTTTTTTTGATCTGCGTTTTTTCCTTCAAGTCAGTCACCATATTGTTACCAATGAGCTAATCATTTTGACTATAAAAAACTCTCCATAACCCAGGGGCATTGATCAAAATTTATTTTGCCTGGTATTTTATATATGTTTGCCTAAAATAAAAAAAAAGTAAGACAACACTAAAAAATAAGCGACTCCAAGATTAAACGCACTGGGAAATATGATTTTCCATTTACCATAATGTAGAAAACTGGCTTTGGAAATATATTTATTTTAAGAAATAAGGTAGTTTAAATAAAAATATTAAGTAACAGCTCATTTGGATATGGCAAAATGATTATAAACGGTTATACCAGAGGAACCAGTGATCTAAGGTGAAGAGATTCAAAATTGCAGTGCCCAAGATGAACACCAGAGGGTGCCAAATCATAAGCATTTTAAAACAAAAGCATATCTTATAAAAGATGACCTTATTTCAACGACAACAAATCCAGTGATGATAATAGCTATCACTTCTTGATTATCTATTTTGCTTTAAGCCTTTTGTTAGGCAATTTACATATGTAAACTCATTTATTTCTCACAGTATCTTTTAAAATTATCAATTATCCCAATTTTCTAGATGAGATAATAAAATATTATTGTTTTGTTTCAATTTGATCTTTTGAATGTGATATTGTTCCATGTGTGCATGGTGCTAAGGCTTTGATACAGATTATATAAATTACAATTTTCAAGAATCTTGTGGGTTAGATTACATTGCATTTTTTTTGTAGAAGAAAGAACTGGGGTTTAGAGAGATTAATGAATTTGCCCAAGATTACCGGTTATTGGTGAAAGCAAGTCTGTTTAAAACTAAAGCTTTGGATTTTACTAAGTCAAACAGCTTCTCAAAGATCTCACAGTAAATCCTTTCTCTCAATCTCTTCCTGCTTCTCTTCAAGTGTGTTAAATACATAATACTGACCATACTAATTACAATGGCATATGGCAGTGTGGTAGTAGGTTTAAAATGTAACAGCAATCATCATACAAGCCACAACAATGCTGATACAACTGTTGGATGTTTTTTACATTATTACTATGTATATTTATTGGAAAAAAGCACAAGAATGAGCCAGTAGACTTAAATAAATTCACCACTGTACTCTAGATGCATTTCATGACGTAATAAAGTGACTTGTTACAAGGCGAGAGTAAATTTGAACTTAAAACCATATTTGGCTATAGCACTATGGGTCATTTGAGAAAGGCAAGAACTAAATACCGAGAGAGTACTCTACTTTAAAAGAGAAAGGCACAGCCAAAGAGGGATTCCAGGGTAATCATTCTAATTATTATGGTTTTAATTGTCATCATGTGATTCAGCTCATATTTATGCTGCTAAGTACATTTCACGAGAACCTAGAATGTTCACTATAATACTTTTAGTTTAGTTTCTACTAAGTAGAAGTATCATGAAAGAAATTTAAACTGTGAATTTTAAAATGTGATAGTATTCCTACATTAGACTATTTACTAATAAATCACATGAGAAAAATATAAATAGAATAGCCCTGGGTTCTGACAGCAAAGATAATTATTGAATTAAAGAACTGATCTTTGCAGAGGTTTCTCCTGTTCATGTGTTCTGGCCCTTTGAACAAACACTCCTCTCTGACAAGCCTTTCTGTATTTGGTCACCAGATTGTTCTCTAAATTGGCTGAAGCTTTTGGATCCTGCTATAAGTCAGATCTTGCAAATTGTGAGAAGTTATAATTGATATGATGACTTCAATAGTTTGAATCTAGGCCACAAATGACAATGTTTGCATTGTAAAACACACTTGTTTTTTAACGGGGAACTTTGAAAGGGTGGGAGGGCTACTTGTACTGCATGACTCCATCTTTGAATCTGGACAATTTCATGGTTCCACCAGTGAGACCTTGACAGATTATCATCACTATTACCTGAGCTAATGTCCTCTTTGCTGTCCTATCTAATCTTTGGGTTGGCAGGTGGTGGCAATGACATTTTCCTCATATTTTCAAGTCTATTTCTTCACAGAAAGGCTCCTATGGATAGTCATTTTGTAACCAATAAATTATTATTTTTAATATTTTAATTACTTTAAAAATATACAATTTGCAAATTAGTGACACCTTTATCACATGTGTCTGTGCACACACACACACACACATCCATACCAGTGGTGTGCTGGTAACCCACCTCCCTGCTCTGCCCTCACTCCCAGCTCTCCACCCCAAAGGCTCTGGTTTATACAGCCTGCCAGTTTCTGCAGTGTAAACACCCTCATCTTTGCCAGTTTGAAACTACCAACTTGATGTCACCAAATAAAGATTCTGGAAGAGATGAACATAATTGATTTTCCAAAGCTGATGGAGGCCAGCCTCAGGACATGCACACATACACATAAAGGGGTGTGTGTGTGTGTGTGTGTGTGTATTTAGACCCACAATGCTGCCTTGACACCTCTGTGCTCTTACATCTCCTCAGCCCATCCTTTGACTTCAGCCATGCAAGGGCCATCAGTTGCCAAGAAGTGAGACCTGGCAACACCTTCCTCAGACTTCCATCTTGGGAGCTCTCTGCCTCTCTGAATCTTGAGATTCAGGTGCAAACATGGGAGTATGAGCAAGTGACTGTCTCACGGTGCAATCCCTTACTAACGGGGATCAGAGCAGGTGGATGAACTTCTGTGCTTGAACTGCTTCTGTGTTTGGGGCAGGCAATTGTGATACACAGTCTACATGGCTCTTCAGGGGGTCTTGTGCTCTGCGATAGAGCACAGAGCCTGGATAATGCATCCTTGGGTACACTCTCTTTCCTTCTGCCATTCATCCCCCCAGTGGATCCCTTCTGTTTCTTGAATTCACATCCCAAAATAAACTACTACCTTTAGGCGAGATCTCATCTTGGGCTCTCCTTTTTTGGTGGCACGACCTGAGATTGTAGGCTTATTTCCAAGGCTATATAATGACAGTGATTTGATGAAATATAATCACCACCAACACCACCAGGTAGGTCACTAGTTAATGTTTGTCTACAAAATACTTAATTTGCATTCTTTTTAGTTTAACTGGAAATTAAGGTCATTTGGCTTAGATTGTAACTTTTAATAAAGGAAAGATAGCTGTGTAATAAAATCTAAATGGTCCTTATAAAAAGGAGAAACACTTGCAATACAACGGTCCATAACATCAATTGTCTTGAGCACATTCTATTTAAGGTATATATACCAACAAATTATCCAAGACAAATAAATATACATTCCTCGGTAAGCTCTCTCTTTCTCCTGCCCAAGTCTACAAAAAATTAATTCTTATAATGACATACTAGAAGTATATGTTTAAGAGGACACAGAATTCTTATGTAGTGTAGGGATTTAAAATGGTTATGGAAACAATTGTCATAATATTAAGATAGCAGAACATTGTGATTAAGTTAATTTTCACATCCCTAAGTAAAAAGAAAATATTAATAATGGGCTCAGAAGGTAGCTTTAACCCATAATCATTCTGAGTTTTAGCTTGGTTTATATTATTCTTGGCTTAAGTTTAAACTATTTAAGTGTGGTAAGATATTATGATTCATGTATTTTTGTGTTTTTCTTCTCTTTTTGATAACCAGAAATGAGAAACTTAATATTGAGGTCAGCTAATTCAAATAAAATAAAAGAAGAAACACTTTAAACATACAACATATCAAATTGGGAAGACAAATATAAAATTTAAATATTCTTGAAAACTTTAATGGGAAATACTCAAATACATAGCCAGATGAGTAATACTATATTTAATCTAAGTTGCTTATTTAGAAAAAACTAATTTTAATTTTTCCCGATTTTAAAATGTAACATTTGAACACAAAATAAAGACATGCACATATTGAGAATTTAGAACATACAAAAAATAGAAGAAAACAAAAACCACTCTAATATTATTTCATTCTGTCACTGGAACCCCATTGTTTTTAATTTCATCTGCCTGTGTGCACTGGCCCAAGTAAATGTAGAAAGTTTGCAGTATAGAAAAAAAATAGTTTACTATCGAATTGGCCAATCTGGAGATGAGAAGCTAATGCTGAAAACCTGATTCCCCGGTGGCGGTTGCAGATTACATACGGGAAAATCACAAGATACTGTGGGTTAGGGGGCTCAGGTCGTACTGGGGGCTGATTGGTTGGAGGCCACATAAGGGTAATGGATCATTTCTTCAGGTTTGAAGGGCAGTTCAGAGGGCTGCTCCGGTGTCCCTCTGTCTGGCATCATGAACATGTAGCCTAATGGTCCTTCCACCTTAGGCCTCAGGAGCTGAAACACAACTTTGGTCATGTTGTCATCTCCAGCCTGCCAGAGGCCCTGACCTTGTGACTATTGGTCAAGTCCCTGGCTACTGTCTTCTGCTGCCTTGGGGTTGTTGATTATCCTAGGGAAAGGCCAGGCCTCTACGGGATCTATCTATCTATATCTATCTATATCTATCTATTTATATCTATCTATAGAGAGAATAGAGTACGTATCTATATGTATATATCTAGATCTAGATCTATCTCTCTATACATAACCTTACTCTATATATCTATTTATCTATATAGATATAGATAGATATATAAAGAGATGATTTCTAGAGCTAGTATTTAAAACTTAATTTAATGAGCCGTGGCTGGCATAGCTCAGTGGATTGAGCGCGGGCTGTGAACCACAGCATCGCAGGTTCGATTCCCAGTCAGGGCACATGCCTGGGTTGCAGGCCATGGCCCCCAGCAACCACACATTGATGTTTCTCTCTCTCTCTTTCTCCCTCCCTTCCCTCTCTAAAAATAAATAAATAAAAACTCTTTAAAAAAATAAATAAATAAAACTTAATTTAATGAAAGTTGTAAGGACCCTCAGTTTCAGGTGTAAAAACATTTTTTTTCCTTTTTCATGTGTGTATGCAAATTTTTTAATTTTAAATAATTTCATTAAAGTACAAATGACATTAAAGTCTTAAATTTAAAGTGCACACAATTAAATGCATTTCCACATACTGTGTATGTAAATCATGACCACAATTAATGGACATTTTCCAGAGTTCCCCAGGTCTCTTTGTAATCCGTCCTCCAACCTCTTTCTTTTCCCCGCGTGGGATTCCAAGGGCACATACATCAGAACTTTTGATCTTGATCCACAGATCCTTAAGGTTCTATATATTTCTCTTTGATCTTTTTTTCTTTTTGTTCTTCAGATAACAATAATTTTTACTGATCTGTCTTCACATTTACTGACTCTTTAGTGTGTTATCTCCATTGTACTTTTGAACTCACCCAGTGAAGCTTTCCATATATTATATTGTTTGATTCTAATTTTTTGTCTGGTTCTTTTTAAAATGGTTTCTATGTCTTGTTGAGCTTTCTATTTTCATTCACTTTCCCTTTTTCAGCTTTCTGCCCTCCACAATGCCCCTCTTTTCCTGCCTTCTTTCTGTGGTTCTGAAGGCAGGTAAGCTGCCAGAGGTTTCTGCAGAGTTCTAGCAGCTGTCCCCTCTTCAACCGTGCCTGTGGGACAAAATCGTCGAGGGAACCTAAGACCCTTACCAGCTCAGGGTAGTACCGTTGGTGCATTTGGACTCCCCACCACACTGCCTGGTCTTGTTTATTCTCAGCCTTTTAAGGTAACAAGTTTTTATCTCTGTTGTCCACAGCAGGGTGAGATCAATTACTGGGGGATTGCATTACTGTATCAGAACTCATACTCTTCAGGAACATTTATTTTCATTTTATTAAACAATTTTTAGATAAAATAAAAGTATTGTGCAAAGAGCTTGAATTTTACAATAAAATTGTCTACCAATAGCTTTAAACACTTTTGTTCAGCCTCAAAGAAGTTGGGGGTTAAAGATTTGGGGCCTCATTTTGGTTTATTTAAGAGTAACAGTGGTTTGAGCCGAGAGAGCCATCTGGAAATAGGTTTCAGAGAGTCATTTGGTTGCATTTGATACTTCCTAGTTCTGCTCCTGGATACATGCCTAATGAATTAAATTATTGCGACTTTCCAGGCTTTCATTAATGTGTTTGTATAGAAGATAAGCGGCAAGAATAGTGTTTTTAAGGGCTCTTAGCAAGAATATGACAGATGTTTGAAGCTGTTTCCTAATGACCTGGTAATTGTTCAGCAACAGTATTAGAACAACTGAAAGTGCTCTAATAGAAAAGTTTAGTGCCTGAGGTAGTCTTCAAACATAATCTGATTTCATAATTACTGATAGTCTAACACTGAATGAAGTCTGAATACAAAGTAGTGGAAGGTAAGACCAGTTCTAAATACCTTTCATTCAACAAAACACCACCAGTATTTATCCATATAGTAGATATTTGATAAATAATCATCAGGAAGCAACTCTGAGAATAATAACGTGATTCTGAGGTTGTCTGGGGGTTCCAGGAAACTTGGCAGTGATGTGTGTGGTATTTCGTTCACAGATTTACTCCTCTCAGGACTGAATGGTTCTTGCGAGGAGCGAGCAATGAGACTTGCAAAGTTCTTTGAGTAGCCTTTATTCTCACTGCTCAGGATTCCGGCTCATGGCGTCCTGGAGTTAATTGCAGCCGCCCGCTTCTTTCCTGCAGGGCCAGCTGCTTTTTATGGTCAGAGGAGATAAACAGAGGCTCAATGGGAGATCTATTTCTGGGTGTTGAAAGGGCCTCTGTGCTGCTGGTCAGGGGAAATCATCTAACCTCCCTCATGGGATGCCTGGGTGATTCCTTGGGGCTGTCATCCTCATGCTGGCACTTCCTGTGCCCAAGTTCTATAGTGGCTTGTCTCAGAGAAACAAACCTTAAAACGTTTTAAAGGTTGCAATCGTGTCTAACTTGAAAAATCAAAATTCGAAATTAGAAAGACACTACGTGTTAATTTAAAGTTTGCTGGCCAGAATAAGAAGAATATTAATGGAAGGGGTCACAGTTACAACCCAGCAATTGTTATTTCAGTAATAACATTCTCTGAGTCAGGAGCTCCCTGCTTGAGGGAAGGGAGAAGGGACTCCCCATTCCCTGAATACCATGTTGGGGCTCCTGCATAACAGCATCCACAGCGTATGTATTCCTACTGTGCAGTTGTTAAAACAAAATTTAACTTTATAAAATTGTGAGGGAAGTTTTTAATTGTCGCAGTTTAGTTTTGTTACATGTTACTGTTGATTGGACATGCTACACAGTATGTTAGAGATCTGACTTCCCCATATTCCAGGGGAGAAAACTTG
This sequence comes from Tonatia bakeri, assembly GCA_004024845.1. NCBI lineage: Eukaryota > Metazoa > Chordata > Mammalia > Chiroptera > Phyllostomidae > Tonatia > Tonatia bakeri. The sequence goes on from PVIA01009322.1 coordinate 61,197, forward strand.
GCTGCAGAGAGACTGAACACCTGGTCCAAGGTCACAGCACCCGTGCGCAGGCAGTGGGGTTGACTGGGAATGCAAGTCAAGAATGAAATTCCTAGGTACAAAGGTAGCATTAAGAAAAAATTCTCTGTTTTACAATGATTTTCATTTCTGGACAGAAATAGCCATATGTCTACAAATGATACACTTTTTAGATGTTTTTCACTATTACTAATTGATCATACAAAAATGCCTACTGCAAAAGGAAACAGAAAAATTTCATCCCAGCTCCAGAAAATAAATGAACTGCCCAAATGATTTTCTAATAAAATGGGAGCTGCCTATGTTGCTATTTAATAAGTTTTTAGATTCATTTTAAATTGGGGATCACTTTCACAAGTGGGAGGATGCTTTTTAATTTCAATGCAACATATGTGGAAACAGGCTCTGAAAAGTTAGGTCACTTTTCCAATTTTAAAGTACGATGTTGCTACCATTGTACCGTAACAAACAGTCACTGGTTTCTCTAGAGGGAAAACAGTGCCGGTGTCAAATGGGCTTTGTGTCCTAGAGGAGATCCCCCTGCATCCTAGAACGAGGTTATTCTGGGGAGCAGCAGCTGCGGAGTGAGCTTTCCAGTGGAAGCCTGGGGTGTTCTCTAGATAGCACTCCAGCCTGTCTCAGAGATGGCTGGAAACTGTCCCAGTCTTCCAGAGAATTAATTCCATATAGGGAAGAGGAGAGTGCTCACTCCTTCAACAATATTTGTTAAGCCACTGATCATGAGGTACCAGACAGCATTCTAGTTACTGAGCCATGTCAGAGCAGGCATTTAATCTCACAACAGCCCTTCAGGTGAGCGGATTCTGGTTTTACAGACGAGAAAGTGGGGCATGGAGAGGGTAAGTGGCTTGCCTCAGCCCCTTGAGATAAATAGCAGAGCCTAGATTTGTAATCTTGTCTGTCTGGGCCCAGTGTC
>PVIA01009323.1:0-62178 GCA_004024845.1 Tonatia bakeri
GTCTTCCCAGCGCCCCTAATTTGTATATACTCTTCAATGTATATTCTTTAATTTGAATCTCATTTGAAAAATTATTTGACCTCATTGAAATACTTTACCTTTGTTATTTTTGAAGAAGTGATTTACTGAAAGGTTATCTACATAAACAATGTTATTGATTAATTTGCTTAGCTGTTTCAGACACTGCAAGCCATCTTTTCATCAACATTTCTTTTATTAAGGACTTTATTGCATTTAAACAGTTTTACATGGCTTATAGGACTGAATCAAATGTGAAATAGAACAGTTGGTGATAAAGAACTGAAGGCCTACTATTTAAAGAAAGGAAACATTATCAGATTCCAGAGATGAGCTGTAAGGCATTGAATTTGGTTCTTAGATTTCCTAGCAGCTAAAGTGAAAAGAGAAGCATGTTGGGTTACAAGTTTTCTGTGTCTTAGTAAAGAAAGCATGTGTTCTGTTGTTAAGATACTTTTTCTTGATTCTAAGTCCAGTCACTAGTTGTGTGGATATGTGTTCATATGTTACCTAATATGTCTTTTTTTAGAAGCATCATTGTGATAGAAAGAGACCTTGGAGAAAATAGAAAAATAAGTGATTAGTATGTTTGTTAGATCTGTTCTTTCTAAAGTGAAATGTCTACACAATCTACATGGGTTTTTTCTATTTCTATAAATGGCATCACCATCCTCTAGGTCGTTAATACATGAAACTTTCATCTTTGACAATATAATAGAAAAAGATAAGTGAATGTGAGGGTGTCCCACAGACACCTCAAACTCCAAGTATCGCAACTTAAATTTATCTTTGCCTACCACATTGTCTTCTTTAGCTTCTTGGTCCCTCTCTGTACTTTCCATTTTGGTAACACTGAACCAGAAATCACTTTCTTAGTTGCCTGTACCTTTGCTAATAATGTTACTGTACTGCACTACCTTCCCATCTATCTTATACCTGAAAGCTTCTACTCTTCCTTCCCTATAGCGTAGACATAAGAGCTTCTACACTGTATATATTTACTTCTAGTAATCTGTTTATTACATTATAATGTAATTATTTATTTGCATTCCTACATTTTCATACCTTACTAAGGCATAGGCGTATCATTTTATCTTCATATGGCTAGACTCTGCACAGCGCCTGGCATATAATTGATACTCAGTAAATATTATGTAGTGTATTAATTACCATAAGACGTTAGGTGTGAGGAGAGCAAAGTTGCTCTTTTGTGAGCAACTTCCTATCAATTGATAATGGTAGGAAAAAAACACTTAAAGTCAGCATTCTCATCAGAAGGAAACGTTGTGTTGCCTTTAGTACCTGTGCAAAAAAAATTGTTTCAGAATATGCACTGTGTAAAATACAATAATGAAAAACAAAAACCAGGACATTACTGAAACATGTTTCTGGCATTATGGCAAAGGTTATTGTAACTTCCCCCATTATTGAAAGCAACCTTTATGACCCTTATGTAACATGTAATTATTAGAAAACTATGTCTGATGAACCTAACAACATTTTAGCTTTAAAGTGTACACCCTTCACTCTCCATTTAACAGAATAAACTTACCTATAGATAGACGTGGAGGAGAATGTGATGTGAAGACACAACTAAACAACAGGTTGGTGGCTCTTATTTGTCATGGCAACCAGTGGGGACTAATACAGATCTCTTGGTGATTTGGCCTTTCACTCCTCCTTAAGACTTTGAGAATCATTTAGTTAAATTCAGTGGTATTATTGTTCAGGTTTTTTTTGTTTGTTTAAATTGGATTGCTTTAAATCTGTAGATTTAATTTGGAGGAGGTTGACATCTCTAAAATACCTACTTTTTCCATTCCAAGAGTCTTTATTTATTTATTTATTTAGGTTTTCCTTAGTGTTTATAAATTAAAATTTTATTTTTTCCTCTAAGAAGGATTTCTGTATCTTTTAAAATAAATAGTAAAATAATAAGCACATTTTTATTTTTATTAAAAAATGTTTTTAATGTTTACCCAAGGATTTTTTAAATTGACTTTTTAGAGAGAGAGAGAAACATCCGTGTGAGAGAGAAATATCAAATCAGTTGCCTCCCTGTACGCACCCCGGAAATCAAAACCACATTCTAGGCATGTTTCCTGGCTGGGAATTGAACCTGCATCCTTTTGGTGGGACAATGCTCCAACCAACCGAGTCATCTGGCCAGGCCTGCATATCTTTTTTATGGTCAAGGAAGTTACATTTTAAAAGAAGATTACATGTAAAAGGGATGGCTTCTGCTTCGTACAGAAGGAGCTCAGGTGACTACTTCATTAAATGGTGATTTAGATACAGGTCAAGAAGAAAGAATAGTCATTTGGATAAAAGCATATAAATCACTACTTTATACCTTAGAATAAAATCTAAATAATTCTAATTCTTCAATACAAAGTGGAAGAAAAAGTAAGCGTAATTATTTTAAATATTGGAATAGGGAAGGCCAATCCTAGAACTTATACCAAATTTAGAAATTGTCACGACAATGATTGATAAATTTTCTTATGTAAAATATTTTAAGTTTCTAATAGTACAAGTCATCATTAACAGTGTTAAAAGACAAATAGCAAAGTAAGAAACATTCACAACATATTTAAAAGAGTTAATTTTCTTAGTTTGTAGATTGTTAACATTTATAAAATGTTAACATCTGGAATGTTAAATGTTAAAATTTGGAAAAGGTTATAAAGTGTGATGTCAGGATGCAGAGACAGACTCATGTTGCTGGCAGAATGTAAACTAGAGGGCAGTTTGACTGTTAAGTATCAAAATTTAAAATGCACATAAGCATACCCTTTGAAACCACCATTTCCATTTCTTAGTATTCTGAGGATGTAAGTGAATAAGTATGTAGGATCTATGCATTGCTGTTTAGAATAGTCAACAATTTGAACCAATTTAAGTACTCATTTTGGGGATTATTTTTGAATTTTAAGTGTATTCTTACAGCTGAGTATTATAATTCTCAGGAATTATTAGCATTCTAATAATTACTAAATAAATAGGTTGGGTTTTTTCACATGAACACAAAAGTACATTTCAGATATATTTTCATTTTTCGACTCTCTTTTACCATTTAGTCCCCTTCTGTGTCCCTCCCCCTTCTTTGAGAAGTTTTTAAGGAGTGAGCATTCTTATAGAAGCAGCTGTTGTATGTCGTTAATAATAGCTAATATTTTGACCACTTTTATGTGGTTGGCTCTGGAACAAGCATTTTATATGTTACCTGACTTAATCCCTGCAATAGCCCAGTGTGGTAGATAGTAATTAATCCCCAAGGAAACTTGAGTATTAAATATCTAGTAAGTAGGAAGATATAGTGGAGAAAGTCAGAGTATCTGGGTTCTGATCTCAGCTACATTATTTATTTAACACTTTTTTAGATGATTTACCTATCTATAAAATTAAAGTAATAGTACTTCATATTGTTGGAAGATTATATGAAAAAAATGCATTTGAAACAGAATTTATGGAAGAATTTAAAACATTATTTGAATTTTAATTGGAATCTTAAAGGTGATAAAATTGAACCAGAACTATTATGACCTATTGAAAGTCAAGTAAAAATTTATTCTTAAGAAATAAAGTGAGTACAAACCACTGACTGATTTTCATGATGGTCTAGATTTTGTACTTTATTCTCAGGGTTTTTTTTAAAGATTTTATTTATTTCTTTATTTTTAGAGGGGGAGGGAGAGAGAAAAAGAGAGAGAGAGAAACATCAGTGTGTGCTTGCCTCTCACGCACCCCTACCAGGGACTTGGCAAGCAACCCAGGCATATAATCTGACTGGGAATTGAACCAGTGATCCTTTGGTTCAAAGGCCGGCGCTGAGTCCACTGAACCACACCAGCCAGTGGTATTCTCAGTATTTTATTTTATTTTTTAAATATTTTATTTATTTTGTTTTAGACAGAGGAGACGGGAGGGAGAGAGAAAGGTAGAGAAACAGCAATGTGTGGTTGCCTCTCATGCCCCCTACTGGAGACCTGGCCTGCACTGCAACCCAGGCATGTGCCCTGATTGGGAGTTGAACCTGTGACCCCTTGGTTCATAGGCCAGTGCTCAGTCCACTGAGCCACCCCAGCCAGGGCTTAGTCTTATGTATATATATTTTATTGATTATGCTATTACAGTTGTCCCATTTTCCCCCCTTTACTCCCCTCCATCCTGCATGCCCCCTCCCACCCTCATTCCTCCCCTTTAGTTCATGTCCATATGTCATATATATGTTTTTTGGTTTCTACTTTTCCCATACTATTCTTACCCTCCCCCTGTCTATTTTCTGCTTACCATCTATGCCACTTATTCTCTGTACCTTTTCCCCCCCTCTCCCCCTCTCACTCCTGTGTTGATAACCCTCCATGTGATCTCCTTTTCTGTGGTTCTGTTCCTATTCTAGTTGTTTGCTTAGTTTGTTTTGGTTTTTGTTTTTGTTTTAGGTGTGGTTGTTAATAATTGTGAGTTTGCTGTCATTTTGCTATACATATTTTTTATTTTCTTTTTCTTAGATAAATCCCTTTAACATTTTATATAATAAGGGCTTGGCGATGATGAACTCCTTTAACTTGACCTTATCTGAGAAGCACTTTATCTGCCCTTCCATTCTAAATGAAAGCTTTGCTGGATAGAGCAATCTTGGATTTAGGTCCTCACTTTTCATGAGTTGGAATACTTCTTTCCAGCCCCTTCTTGCCTGTAAGGTCTCTTGAGAAATCAGCTGACAGTCTGATGGGAACTCCTTTGTAGGTAACTGCCTCCTTATCTCTTGCTGCTTTTAGGATTCACTCCTTAATTTTAATCTTGACTAATGTAATTCTGATGTGCCTTGGTGTGTTCCTCCTTGGGTCCTATTTCTTTGGGACTCTCTGAGCTTCCTGGACTTCCTGGAAGTCTATTTCCTTTGCCAGATTGGGGAAGTTCTTTTTTATTATTTGTTTAAATAACTTTTCCACTTGTTGCTCTTCTTCTTCTCCTCCTTCTGGCACCCCTATAATTCAGATGTTGGAATGTTTCAAAATGTCCTGGAGGTTCCTAAGCCTCTCCTCATTTTTTCGAATTCTTGTTTTTTCATTCTTTTCTAATTGGAAGTTTCTTTCTTCCTTCTGGTCCACACTGTTGATTTGAGTCCCAGTTTCCTTCCCATCACTGTTGGTTCCCTGGACATTTTCCTTTATCTCACTTAGCGTAGCCTTCATTTTGTCATCTAATTGGAGACCAAATTCAACCAATTCTGTGAGCATCCTGATTACCAGTGCTTTGAACTGTGCATCTGATAGGTTGGCTACTTCTTCATTGCTTAGTTGTATTTTTTCTGTAGCTTTGATCTGTTCTTTCATTTGGGCCTCTTTTTTTTTTTTTTGGTCTCAAGGCACCTGTTACTAGAGGGGGCAGAGCATTAGGTGTTCACCGAGGCAGGGGCAGGGCAACCCATGTGGCTGCTTTGTGACACTGTATGTGGGGGAGGGGTGCGAGAGGGATCAATGGCACTTGTTCCCCTCTCTGCTGGATTTCAGTCACCTCTCCCGCTTCCCACAAGCAAATTGGGTCCTTCTGGTGCTGATTCCCGGGTGGGTGGGTTTGTGTACATTCTAAGACCCTGTGGGTCTCTCCAATGAACTTTCCTGTGAAGCTGGGAGTTCCCACTCCCCCTTTGTTTCGCCTGGTTTGTGTGTGCACCAATGTGGGAGCGCCCAGTCTGCTGCTGCCTTGCTGGGCAGCTGCAGCCTTGAGCGCAACAGGGCAGCCGCAGCCTTGCACACCCTGGTCCTTTAGTCACCGACTTGCTGTGAGTCCTCTCTGCGAGGCTGCTGGTGTCTGCCCCTCCTGCTGGTCTGGATGAATGTGTCTTCTTTAACTCCTTGGTTGTCAGACTTCCCTGCAGTTCGATTTTCAGTCAGTTCTGGTTGTTTTGTTTTTAAATTGTTGTTTACCTTCTATTGGTTGTGCGAGGAGGCACAGTGTGTTTATCACCACCATCTTGGCCAGATGTCTGTTCTGTCTTTTAACTATTTAAAAATAAGTGTAACTTTAATTGCTGTGACTCAGTTGGTTGGGTGTCATGTTGCCAGTTCCATTCCCCATCAGGGCACATGCCTAGGTTGCAAATTTGGTCCCCAGATGAGGCAGTTGGAGAAGCAACTGATAAATGTTTCCCTCCATTACAAGCAGCTTTGGAGGCCATGCCAAATGGGTCCTTAAGAAGGGGTCGTGATACAGTCTTTCCTATAAGTCAACTGGGTGATGGCTTGGCAAGCTGCCTATAGAGCAACCTGGTACCAAGGAATAGGCAAGAGGCACAGAAAGTAACCTTGTTTCTACTCTGGGGCATCACCAAGCTCCTTGCCCCTAGTTAAGGAGTAGATACATTTATACAGTCCTGAAATTACATTCGGCCCTTTGAAGGCAACTGTGGGGCTGATGCACCCCGGGTGAAACTGAGTTTGACACCCCTGATCTAGGAGGAATATAACACACAGCAATCAATGAGAATAATGAACTCTAGTCCCAGAGTCTCAGCCAGTGGGTCCAGATTGTCTGTGGGTGCACAGACAGCAGGATGGGCAAGGGAGCTGTCAGTGTCTTGCAGTGCGAAGTGTTGTGGAGTTGGGGCTGCAGGGAGGCTAATGGAGTCCTCCGTCCAGCAGGGCTAGTCTCCAGCAGCAGCGCAGTTAGGAGATCAGCATGGAGTGGAGCAGTATCTTGGTGTATGGAGCTTAGCTGTCTTGGCAGTGGTCTAAGGTCCCCTCTTCTTACGTTCTTGAGGGCGGTGTAACTACCCCCTTCCAAGTTCCTCAGTAAGTGTCTTGAGAACCTTGGTAAGTCGTCAAGAAATTCCTGGTGAGCTCATCCTGGGATACTCCACCTCTACAGACGTGTCTATTTGGGTCACGTGTGCAAATATCTTGAACACTCCCCTCTGCCAGGCATGACTTTAGTAGTTTCCTTCTTGAACCAGACTTGATTGCACATACTCTAAGCATGGCTGACCTGGCACCCATATTGTTTGACTGGACTGATGTCATTTTATACTGTCCTGCTCTCGACATACTCACACGTCAATGATTCTCCCTCTCTTTCTCCCTTCCCCTTCTCGAAAAATAAAAAATAAAATCTTTTTTAAAAGTAAGGATAAATTAGAGAAAAAATTATCTAAAAATTACATTTTGGGAAAACGAAGAATTGAATGAATAAAAGGAAATAAAATTCATTGTTGGTATTTTATTTCTAGTGAACACAAGGAAGTCCTTAAATCTTGTCACTTAGCAAAATTACTCTTTCCCTCCCCACCTAAAACTAAATTAAAATAGCTAGTGAAAAGACTTCCTGGGCCCAATTTATATGTGTGCATATATGTGCATATGCTTCCTTATACCAACAAGCACTTTTGGGACACTATCAGGGTGTCTGAAATTTCAGTTTAATTTTGCCACTATCAACCCAGAGATAGAAAAAGATTCCACAGGTAAAGAGCTCAGTTCTACAACAGTGCTCTCCACTTCAAATACCTGTTGCAAGCCCAGTTGTTAACTTATGCTTCTGACTGACCTACTACTACAAACTAAAGGTTCCAACAACCCTCTCCTTGGGTTTTACTAATTTGTCATAATGGCTGACAGAACGCAGGAAAACCTGTTTACTCACTACAGTGCCAGTTTATTTCAAAGGATATTAAAGGATACTAATCGACAGTGAATGAAGGAGCTTCTGTTGTGGATCTTGGGGCCTGCCCAGCATGGTGGCACAAAGTGTTCAGGTTCCTTAATGTGGAACATGAAAAAAAAGAGGGCAGAGGAGCTGTCCTTTGGTTTTAATAGAGGCTTCATCAGTCATGATGGACTAAATCATTGGTCAATGTTGATTAAACTCAGTCACCAGCCTTTTCCCCTCCTCAGAGTTTGGGGGTAGAACTGAAAGTTCCAGACCTCTAATCATGTGGTTGATTGCATTGGCAACCAGCCTGCAATCTTAGGTACTTTCCAAAATTCACTTTATTAACATAACAAAAGATCTTTATGGCTCTTAGCACTTAGGGAATTTCAGTGGTTTTAGGAGCTCTGTGCCAGAAATGGGGACAAAGACCAAATATATTTATAGATCTTGTTGACCAAGCATAAGTAATTTAGGAGTTGTCACTAGCATTAATTGGCAAAGTTTTTATTCAAGGGTCAAGAGTCTTTTTTCTAAATTATATTTAATTGATTATGCTATTACAGTTGTCCAATTTTTCCCCTTTACACCCTTCTACCAACACCCTGTACTCCCTCAGGCAGTCCCCCCACCATGGTTCATGTCCGTGGGTCATGCATATACGTTCTTAGGCTACTCCATTTCCTATACTGTACCTTATATCCCCATGGCTATTCTGTAACTACTTATTTGTACTTCTTAATCCCCTAACCTCTTCGCCCATTCCCCCACATCCCCCTCCCATCTGGCAACCATCAAAACCCTGTCTGTATCCATGATTCTGTCCCTGTTCTTCTTGTTTGCTCATAGTTCTTTAAATTCAGTTGTTGATAGATATGTATTTCTTTTGCCATCTTGTTGATAGTTTTGACCTTTTTCTTCAGTAAGTCCCTTTAACATTTCATATAATAATAGTTTGCTAATGGTGGACTCCTTTAGTTTTTTCTTATCTGGGAAGCTCTCTTTTTTTAAAGATTTCATTTACTTATATTTAGGGAAGGAGAAAGAGAGGGAGGGAAACTTAAATGTGTGGTTGCCTTTCACACACCCCCTACTAGGGACCTGACCAGTAACCCAGTCATGTGCCCTGACTGGGAATCCAACAAGTGACCCTTTGGTTCACAGGCTGGCACTCAGTCCACTGAACTACACTAGCCAGGGCTTGGAAGCTCTTTATCTACCCTTCAATTCTAAGTGATATCTTTTCTGGGTAGAACAATCTTGGCTGTAGGTCCCTGCTTTTCATGACTTTGAATATTTCTTGCCAATCCCTTTTAGTCTGCAAAGTTAACAGTATTATGGGAATTCCCCTGTAGGTAACTAACCTCTTTCCTCTTGCTGCTTTTAAAATTCTTTATTTTTAACCTTTGTCATTTTAATTAGAATGTGTCTTGGCGTGGTCCTCTTTGTGTCCATCTTGTTTGGGACAATCTGTGCTTCCTGAACTTTCATGTCTATTTCCTTCACCAAATTAGAGAAGTTTTCTTTTGTTATTTATTCAGATAGATTTCCAGTTTCTTGTTCTTGCTCTTCTCTTTCTGGCAAATGTTGGACCACTTGAAGTTGTCCCAGAGGCTGCTTACACTTTCCTCATTTTTTTGGATTCTTTTTCTTTTTCTTGTTCTGCTTGGTTGTTTTTTGCTTCCTTATGTTCCAAATCATCGATTTGATTCTTGGTTTCATCCACTCTACTGTTGTTTCTCTAAAAATTGTTCTTTATTTCAATTAGTGAAAACGTCCTTTCTGACTGGATCTTTTTTATGATGCTGAGGCCCTCACTAAGTTCCTTGAACATCCATGTAATCAGTGTTTTGAACTCTGCATCTGATAGTTCACTCATCTCTATTTCATTTAGCTCTTTTTCTGGAGTTTTGATCTGTTCTTTCATTTGAGCCATGTTTCTTTGTCTCCTCATTTTGGCAGCCTCCCTCTGTTTGTTTCTGTATATTAGATAGAGCTACCTTGACTCCATGTCTTGGTAGTGTGGCCTAATGTAGTAGGTGTCCTGTAGGGTCCAGTGGCACAGCCTCTTCTATCTCTCAAACTGGGTATTTGAGGTGTGCTCTTTATGCGGCCTGAGTATACCCTTCTCTTGTAGTTGAGCCTTGGTTGCTGTTGGCAGATCAATAGGAGGGATTTATCCAGGCCAGTCAGCTGCAAGAATTGGCTGTGACCACTTACCACCAATCTGTGCCCTTCATGGAGGATTAATTGTGCAGGGGCAGGGTGGCAGTGCTCTGACATAGTCTATAGCTTTCCACTGGGTGCTCTGGCCCTGGAATTTCCAGGGGGGTGGGGAGGGGGATTCAGGTCAAAGTCAGTCCCCAGCTGTGCTTTGCCTGGGACCACCCTGGCTGCCATATAAAGGAGTCTGAGAAGGCTGCCACTTGTGCTAGGCTTGGAGATTCCCAGGTAAAGCCAAGCCGAGAATCTAAGCTGGCTGCTGCTAGTGCCAGACCTGGGGCTCACTGAGGTCAGCTGCTGCTTGTATCATGGGATTTAGGAAGTTGTGAAGCAAAAGCCAAGATCAGCCATTCATGGGAATAGCAGCTTGGGTGGGTCTGTAGGTTGGGTGGGGCAGAGTCTCTGTGGATCTCCAAGGTGGGTCAAACAGTGTTAGCCAGGTTGATGGAGTCTCAGATATGGAACCAGCCTGCCAGCCCTGTGGAGGGAGGTTTTAGAAAAGGGACAATGGCCTCTGTTCACCCTGATGCCAGACACTTCAGTTCTTCCTTATATGCCACTGGTATCTTTCAAACTGCTTCCCTGGTGCTGGAACTCAGAGGGAGTGAGTCTGAGTAGGTGAGTCCGTGTATGGGTTCTTTAAGAGGAACTGCTTGGGGCTCCAGCAGTTTCTTCCACAGACTCAATCCTTGCTGTTTTTTGCAGCCAGATGTTGTGGGAACTTATCTTCCTGGCACTGGAACCCTGGGCTAGGGGCCCTGGTGTGGGAATGGGAATCCTCAGTCCTAAGATATCAGTCCTGACTTTTTTTAAAAGGTTTTATATATTTTTAGAGAGATAGGAAGGGAGGGAGAAAGAGAGGGGGAGAAACATCAATGAGTGAGAGGTACATCAATTGATTGCCTGTCACATGCCCCCAACTGGGGACCTGGGAGTCAAACTGGCAACCTTCTGGTTCGCAGGCCAGTGCTCAGTCCACTGCGGCACATCAGCCAGGGTTCCCTCCCAAATTTTTATCCACTACACCAACAGCCAGGTGATGAATCAGCCTGTTCTACATCTGTACCCCTCCTGCCAGTCTGGATGTTTGTGGTTTCTTTAATTTCATAGTTGTCAAACTTCCATTCAGCTTGATTTCTTACAGTTCTGACAGTTCTGGTTGTTCTATATTTTAGTTGTAGTTTTGATGTGGTTGTGCCAAGAGGCAAGTCATGTCTCTATTCCAGGGTCTTAACATTTGCAAATCATTAAACACTACCCATGTGTTTCAAAGGAATGAGAAAAGTTGAGAGTTCTAATAATAAAAAGTATTGTCAACTTATGAAACGTCCAAGACTAAAATAATTTTTATGAGTTTATATGAGCCAAAGTGACAACAATTGCCAGGAAGCAAATTCTCAATGGATCGAGAAAATTCTCCCAAGAAGGGCAGTTTTGCATGTTATATAATATAGTGTTTCACGAGAGGGGTCCTGGCCCTGAGCAGGTCTGCCTAGGGATGGCTGGTAATGTGTGTGTAATTGACTTAGCGTAGAAAAGATTTCACAACATGAGTCCCCATAATTTTTAGAGGACTTTTATTAAAACTGGGGAAAGTGAAACAAGGAAAGGCCTAGGATAGAAGACGCCACAGGAGAGGGACTAGGTGGAGAAATTACCCTAGGGTAGGCTGCTTCAACTCACCAAGAAGTCAGAGAAAAGGGGGTCTTGGGAACAGGTTCAAGGGGTTAGCCTGGGACGCATTTCCACTGCCCATTGTTCCCTGTGTGTAAGCCTTCCTGGGTCCCTTAAGAGGTTTAGGAGATGCATGCCTATAGGGCACAGGTAGCAAACACAAGGCTCTCAAGCCAAATCCTGCCCTCCACCTTGTTTGATCCTGCCTGGCACTTTATTTCTACCTGGTGGCAGCCCTGAGCTCTAGCTTAACTGTTAAGGAGTAGTTACATTTATACAGTCCGAAAATTACATTCAGCCCTTTGAATGCAACCTCAAGGCTAATGTGGCCCTTGGTGAAAATGAGGGGAAGAAAAGGGAAAGAGGAAAGGTTCTGGCATTCTCCCCAGAGGGAGAAAGCATGCTGGGACCTTCCTTTTGATGGTTTTTAAAGGCTGGGGGTTGGCAGAAGTCTGGGGACAATCTCAATAGAATATTCATCAACTTTATGCTGACATACCAAAATGAGATTTATTCCTTTAACTTTATCTGTCCTTGAGTGTGGTTGGCAAATGGTACCAATTGGACGCTATTTACTTTCTGGTTGGGGAGAAGTGTAAGCCATTTACTCTTAAGTGTCCTTGGTTACAGAAGATAGGATTTTGCAGTTTACTAGATGGCTATAAACTGCTTGTTTGTTTGTCTCAGTTTCCCTATTCCACCCCTCCTGGCTTGTCTCAAGAGGAGAAATCATGAAGGGGTTACATGAAATCCATTGGTGATAGATTAGGGAGGCAGCAGAAAGCAAAGTGGGGAAATCTCTGGGATCAGCTAAAAAGTAAAACAAATAGACACACATTCCTGTTACACTGATGAATAAAGAATAGTTGACAGTTAACAATTACACAATAACAATAAAAATGAAGGGTTCTGTGGTCTCCTGCTCTGATGGGAGATTGTGTGTGCTGAGAGGTCTGTAAAAGGAAGTTACCCTGACATTTCAAAGGTACGTTAATATAGATGCAAAAAGACAATAGACAAGCTCGGTTAAGTTAAAGATTGATCTTCATCAAGGAAAAAACTGGCCTAGGATATGACTTCCCCACCATGATTCCCGTTTAGTTAGGAAGTTTTCATTTCACTCTGTACTCTGATAACTTTCAGTCTCTGAGTTTGTAAGGTTTGCCTTGCAGTCCTACCCTGAGCTTGTCAGGTTTAGTACATGACCCCTTTCTCATCCACAGTAAATTCTTGAGAAGACTCAGTCCTGCATTTTTAGCTTCTGAATTGGTTTGAGATGATAATGTTCCAGATGTCCAATGTCTGAATAATTGATGTCAGATGGTCAGGACAGGTGAACATTCTTTCCTAAGTTCTTTACTTGAACATTCTTTTCTAAATTTTTCTGAGGGCTATCTGTAGGATTTTATGTGTGTGTGTGTGTACACACACACACACACACACACAAATTTAAGTCCTTAGGTTAGTTAAAGTAACATAAAATCTATTATTCATGTTTCAACTCTGATCCAGTGAATTTTGTTAGCTTGGCTACAGTGACTGTTTTGTGTCTTCACTCTTTCCTCAATCAGTCTCACAGCTAGTAAGCTGTAAGTTTGTGTTACCCAAAATTTATTGCCACTGTCTAAATTCTTTTAAATTAGCAGCCTCAAGGTTCCCAGTCAGTTTTCCTTTTCCATCTATTATCCGTAAAGCCTTCTAGAGGCAAGTTGGTTATATTACATTACTATAAGCCACTTCTTATAAACATTCCATTTCATGTAAAATGCTTTTAAGAGAAATAATTATCCATTTGTGCTTCCATTTCTTTCTGTAAAAATCTGAAAATGGTGGATCTGAGCAATTGTTTTAGTAACTATATAGCATGCTTTGCTGGGTTTTGGGCAACTGCAAAGGAGTTGATGGAATAATAAAAGAATCATGTTAAATATAAAACATGTTGTTAATTTAGAACAGAAGGATTGGACCGAATCGGTGATTTTGGAGAAAGTATTGTGGGGCAGTAACTTTTGGGCAGCGCCGCGAAAGCTGCTGAGCGCTTGAATAGAAGTAGAAGAAGAGCAGTTTGGGTGGATGTTGTGGAAAGCCCCCGAAAGTCTGAATTCTGGATAGATTTTGAAGAACTGGCATGTAGCCTTATTCAAATTCATAATAGCTTTTTTTAAAAAAATATCTTTTTTTTTAAAGATTTTATTTATTTATTTTTCAGAGAGGGAAGGGAGGGAGAAAGAGAGAGAGAGAGAAACATCAATGTGCGGTTGCTGGGGGACATGGCCTGCAACCTAGGCATGTGCCCTGACTGGGAATCGAACCTGCGATGCCTGGTTCGCAGCCCCCGCTCAATCCACTGAGCTACGCCAGCCAGGGCCATAATAGCTTTAATAGGGGAAACGTGTAGACGAGGGCTGTGCAGCTGCTTGCTTCCTGGGGTGGCCAGGTGGGAAAAACCACCCCCTCCCAGGACAATGTGTTTTGTTTGTTTGTTTGTTTTAATAGGGGGTAATAACCAGTGCATTTCTAAGTTAACAGATAACAGCAGGCAGTTATCCACATTCTACACATTCATCAGCCTCCTTCCTGGGGGGGCATGACATTTTTCTTTGTGCAGCATTTTGGCTTTCTGGGTAGTCAGTCAAGCCTGAGGCTACAGAGAGTTAAACAGTCACAGAAGGTTAAACGGAGTCCAGCATTTCCAGATGCCTTTAATGCTGGAGCCATGTTGCATCTCTGACTTCTCCTACAGTGAAGGTAATGGTGAGAGCATAGATATGAATGCAGGAAACTGGAAGGAAGTTGTCTAACAAGCTTACCCTAGAAATGATGACTTAATGGCAAGGTGAATAGAAAGGAATGAGTGGGAGACATTGGAAAAGTGATTTATGAGATTTGGTAACCAGGTTTTAATGAGGATTTAGGAAGTAGAGATTATGTGACTCATACTACTCTTTGAAATCCTGGTTTTATTGATGAATTCATAGTGGGAACAGATTTCTCACTGCTAGCACTAATTAATATCAAGGCTACTCAGCCTATACACTGTAACTCTGCGTCATTCATTCCCAGTCAGTGTTACTGCTATTCAAATTGTAGTCTGAAGACTGGTACTGGCTTATCAGCTGTTTTACTACATGTCTGCAACAGCTGAATGCAGAAATTGGAAGTGTTGAGCTCATGCCAATTTCATGATGCTGTGGCATCCAAGCACTGATTAGTAGACTTGTCTTATTCAATGGGGTGCCATCCAGGGGTGTCTAGCCTGTGGCCCTGGATGGCTATGAATGTAGTCCAACACAAAATCATAAATTTACTTAAAACATTATGAGATTTTTTGTGATTATGTCACAATGTATTTAATGTGTGGCTCAAGACAACTGTTCTTCCAGTGTGGCCCAAAGACACCAAAGGGCTGGACAGCATTCTCAGTGCTTTTCACTTTCTTTTCTAGTAATTCATTTATTATAAAATATTAGTCCATAATGAATTGGAATTAAAAACAAAAAACTAGCCCTTCTATGATGGTTTGAGAAGCATGGTCTCTACAGTGTGTTCAGAACCAAATACATTCTATTTTATTCTGCTTTTATCCTCTGTTGTTTTAAAGTATATGTTACCCCCAATGTAATAGTATTTACTTTCTCTTACTCTTCAAGTATGCATATGTTTAATTATTTTCATTGTACGGAAGAATGCCTTTGAGTGTATGGAAATGAAATGAGACATTAGTTTTTATTTTGGAGGTGTGGAATTAGATCCAGAATATCAGTAGTGCTGTGTTTTGATTACTCTCCCATTGTCTGACTACTCAATTAAAAAAATAGAAGACAATATTTTATGTAATGATGTACTATGAGCTAGCTAGTCTTGATTCTATAAAAGTGAGGGTAATGCATTTGGTTGCATTAAATTTCAGTAATTGGTGATACAACAGCTTGCAATTTCTACACTTAGAAAACAATTATTTTTTTCATTCTGATTTCCATTAACTTTTTTTTCAGATTCTTTTCAGACTAGCTCTCAGATTCAGTTAAGAGTCTGGCAAACCTCATAAATTGGCATGTCATGAGTTGAATATTAGATTACCTAAAAGGATAGATCAGCAAAATAAATTAAAAAAAAAAACAAAACAGAAACCTGTTACCAGTCACTCCACTCTGCATTTCCCCATACTCCTTGCCCCTGGCAACCATTAATCTGCTTTTCATCTGTATTGATTTGACTGTTCTATGTGTTTCATTGTAAATGAAATCATAAAATATGTGGTCTTTTGTTTCTGGCTATTTTTACTTAACATTAGTTTTACTTAATGTAATGTTTTCAAAGTTCATCCACATTTTAATATACAGCAGTACTTCATTACTCTTTATGGCTGAATAATATTCAGTTGTATGGATATATTGCATTTTGTTTATCTATTCATATATCGATGGACATTTGGATTATTTCCATTTATTGACTATTATGAATAATAATGTTATAAGTATTTATGTGGCCAAATTTTCAGTTCTTGGGTATATATGTTCTAGGAGGTGAATTGCTGGGTCATATGATAATTCTCTATTTAACTTTTGGAGAACTACCAAACTGTTTGTAAAGCAGCTATATCAGTTATATTCCACCAGCAATGTATGAAGATCGAAATTTCCCTACATGCTTGCCAGCACTTGTTATTGCTTATGTTTCTGAGTACAGCTGTTGCTGGTGAAGTGAGGTTCTTGAAATGTAACAAGGAAAGCATTCCAGGAGACCATGTATGGGAGATTGTGGCATGGTAAGATTTATTTGTGGTGCTAGGTGCAGAATCAAGGAGTGCCTCTGGGTTCCCAAAGTCTCATCTCCTTCCATTTAATCATGGAAGAAGTCCAGTCTTCTCTTCAAGCCAAAAACAGGCCAAGGTCCAAAAGTTCTGTGCCATCAGCAGTCTCAGTCCCCATCTAGGTAGCTTAGGCTGTTCCTGGCTGTGCCAGGAGCCTACAGTTGGAGTCTACGTGGCTGTCGGTTGTGGGGCTGCTGGGGCCAGATGGTTTCTACTTCCTAGATCTTTGAGATTATGTGTCCCTCATCCAATTCAGTCTTTTCCCCAGGCTAGACTGATAGGCCTCTATGGTTGCCATCTTTGCTCCTATTGCCCAAGTGCTTATCTTCCCCTGTAGTCTGGGTTAGTGGACCAGGGAGACTAAAAAGTCCATTTTTCCTCTTTATACAGGGAGGGAGGGGTGTTAATCCCCTTGGCCTGGCAATATGTTACTCCTCTGGGGTTTGTGAAGCTGTAGCTTCTTGGTTGAGCAGGTTTATGCTCCCTAATTGATTATGCATAATGTCCGATTTCCTTTGCTACCTTTATGTTTAGCTACCTATGCTAACGTAGCCATTGTAGTGGATAGGAAATCATATCTCATTGTGGCTTTGATTTGCACTCCTATTATGGCTAGTGATGAGGAGCATATTTTCATGTGCTTATTCATTTGTATGTCTTTTTTTGTTGTTGTTTGTTTTGGAGACATGTCTATTCAAATCCCTTGGGGCCCCCCCCCCCGTTTTTTTTTTTTTAGGATTTTGTTTATTTTTAGAGAGAGGGGAAGAGAAGGAGAGAAACGTTGATGTGCAAGTGGTACATCAGTCAGGTGCTTCTTGCATGCCCTCAAGTGGGGACCCAGCCCACAACCCACCTTGCCTATTTTTAATTGGGTTATATTTCTTTTTATAATTGAGTTCTGAGAGTTCGTTCTAGATTCGGAATACTAGTGCCTTGTCAGGCATATGGTTTTCAAATATTTTTTTCATTCTGTAGGTTTTTAAAAAGATTTTATTTATTTATTTTTAGAGAGAAGAGAAGGTAGGGAGAAACAGGGGGAGAAACATCAGTGTGCGGTTGCTTCTCGAGTGCCCCCTACCAGATACCTGGCCCACAGCCCAGGCATGTGGCCTGACAGGAAATTGAACTGGCGACCTTTTGGTTCAAAGGCCGGCACTCAATCCACTGAGCCACACCAGCCAGGGCCTGTAGGTTTTTTCTTTAGTGTCATTTGAAGCAAAAAAGTTTTGAGTTTTGATGAAGTCCAGTTTATATTTTGTTATTGTTGCTTTTGTTCTTGGTGTCATATCTAAGCAACAATTGACTACTCCAAGATCATGTTTTCTTGTAAGAGGTTTTTAAATTTTGCTTTTACATGTGGTGTTTTGGTCTATTTCTAGTTAATTTTTCTATATGGTATGAGATAGTCGTGCTGTTTCAATGTTTTGAACATCCAGTTGTCCCAGCACCACTTGTTGAAAAGACTATTTTTCCCCCATTGTGTTGTCTTAATATCCTTGTTAAAAATCATTTGACCATCAGTATAAGATTTTATTTCTGGACTCCAGATTTTATTCAATTCATTTATGTGTCCGTCCTTACTCCACACTACTCTGTCTTATAACTGACTTTGTAGTCGGATTAGAAATTGGAAAGCATCAGTTCTCCAGCTTTATTCTTTTTTAAAAATTGAGGTGTAACTGAAAAATAACCTAGTATTAGTTTCAGGTATACAACATAATGATTCAATATTTTATATGTTGCAAAATGATCACCACGGTAAATCTAGCTGACATGTCATCATATTCATAAATGCAAAGTTTATTCCATGTGGTGAGAACTTTTAAGAACTAACAGTAGGCCCTGGCTGGTGTGGCTCAGTGGATGGAATGCTGGCCTGCAAACCAAAGAGTTGCTGGTTCGATTCCCAGTCAGGGCACATGCCTGGGAGGAGTGCTGGAGGGGGAATGGTTATACTGGGTGAAGGGGAATAAAAGGGAGTCAAAAAATTGCACAACTGTAATAACATAATCAATAAAATATACTTTAAAAAAAGAAGCTATAGACTAGTCCTAAAAAAAAGTTAAGAGAACTCTTGAAATACAGTTATTTCCATAAGAGAGAAATATAGAGAATCTAAGAGAACAGAGAAGAAATAGAAGGCACCTGTCTTTTCCTTTGAGAGAGTAGAGCAAATGGAAAACAATCTTGGAAAATTACATAGATGAGACATCACTAAGGAATTATTACGAATATCATAGGAAAGATAATTCACAACAGGGAGTTTAAAGTGCTCTCTTTATATTGTTACTATTTAACTTTATTCTGAAATCTTCCATTGAGTGTTAGAGCAGTCCAAGAAATTAATTGATGTTTACCTTTAACTTGAGTTTATGAACAAATAATAGTTTATTCTCTCTCTCACTCCCAGGTAAAAAAAAAATTTGATTTTTTTCCCAGTTGGCTTTTTCTAATTTATTTTTTAAAAGATTTTATTAATTTTGTTTTAGAGAGAGGGAAAGGGAGGGAGAAAGAGAGGGAGAGAAATATCAATGTGTGGTTGCCTTTTTTGTGCCCCCAGCTGGGGACCTGGCCTGCAATCTGGGCATGTGCATTCCCTGACTGGGAATCAAACTGGTGACCCTTCACTTCATAGTTCGACACTCAGTCCTCTGAAGCACACTAGCCAGACTTCCAATTTATTTTTTATTATAAAAGAAATTGTGTGCTTTATTCATCAACAAACTTGAATAGTTGGAACTGCATAAAGTAAAAAGGTGGGTTTTTTTTTTTAATTTGTTTGTTTTTATTTTTAATGAGTGAAACCAAAACGATCTAAAACTGCAGCTCTTTGATGAACCATTTGTTCTTGCCAGTCTTGTACCTCTCTTTGAACTTGATCTTGGCCTCCCACTGGGTCTTGAGTTTCAGAGCAGGGCCTCTGAAGACCTCCTAGCTGATGACTGTTTTGTCCAAGGGGATATCCATACAGTACCTTATGGGCATGAGGTGATTATAGTTAGAAACTTGCACAGAAGACTTAATCTTTGACCTCTTGGCAGTTTTCTTCTGGCCAATGGCAGCTGTCATTTTGCAGGGATAGTGGTCACTTCCAGCCACCAGAGCATGGATATAGGGATGGTCTAAAGTGCCATCTTCAGTGTCCGTCAGTATGACCACTTTGCTTCCAGAGTAGTGTCTGGCCAGGACCAGCACCGCCTTCTCAGGTTTCATAAACTTGCCCATTTTGACAGCAGCCACTGAGGCCTGCAGCAGAAAGGCTCAAAAGAAAGTTTGCTGTTTCCCCTTTTTTCTTTAACCTTACTTCCCCAGAAAATAAGCCAAACAACGAAATGCATGAATACATACTATACACCTACAGATGGCTTGCTTTAAGTAATAAATTCAGTCTTAGTTTGCATTGAGAACATTTCATAGCCTATCTCAAGGATACATTTTCAGTTTTATTTTTATTAAAGTGCTCTAAGCTCTGACCAAATGGATCATTTTGCTGGATCCTATTATGATTCACATGTTCTTCATTCTGTTTCTTTATGTATACAACGCCCTTCCTGTTCAGCCCCATCAGTTCATGTCCAAAGTCCTCCCTCTCCTTGAAGGTCTTTTCAAGTAATATGTCCTCAGGCATTTCTTCTTTCTCCACTTTCATACCTTATTGAGCTTTGAAAATAATTTTGTGTTTCTAAATTGCCATTATGCTTTTTCACTTCATTTTCAGAACCTAACATTGTCTGCTTTGCGTATAGTTATATAGGTGTGGGAAAAGTTAGTTTACAGTCGAAATACAAATAATACAATAATTAATAAATAATATTGCAAGAAGAAACTGTTCCACATATAACTGGAAACTTACTTTTGTCCAGCCCTGTATGTTTAGTTTTGCGTGCCCTGTATTATACTGACAGTTCTTTTAGAGCAGTATTATCTATATTTAAGCTTCGTAATACTTAAAGTACTTATTTAGAGAGCCTGTTGTTAGGTACCTACTTACTGAATAAATGTATTTTAGACATGATATATTATTACTCAGTGGAAATACGAATTTTAAACTGTCTTAGGAAGAAATTAGAGGCATATCTGTGAATTGAAAATTGAACAACTTTTTTTGGTTTGGTTAATGATTTTGAATGTCTCTAGGAGGCTTTTTTCTTTTTAGGAAACAAAGGTTATGATGAATTGATCAGTTCTTAAAATTAAAGCTAAAATCTTTAAAAACTAAAACTGTGAGAACAAGGGTGTAGATAAATAAATACATACCTCAAATATTTTAATAGCATAGAATTTCTTCTTTGACTTTTTTGTAGGAAACTTGT
This sequence comes from Tonatia bakeri, assembly GCA_004024845.1. NCBI lineage: Eukaryota > Metazoa > Chordata > Mammalia > Chiroptera > Phyllostomidae > Tonatia > Tonatia bakeri. The sequence goes on from PVIA01009323.1 coordinate 20,692, forward strand.
CACTGTCATATTTGTTCAACATAATTTAACATGTTTAAATAGTAATCACTGTAACTGTTTTCATTTATTTTTCAGAGAATGCAGAGTCTGTTGATCTTAAACAATTTTTTGACCAACATTTTTCACATATATATTATGTGTTCTTTGAGAATTTTGTGACTATTGAAGCTAGTCTTAAACAGAAAGGTAAGCTGTTAAAAAATCAATTCTGGTTTATGTTGATGTTTCAAATAATTGTCATATATGTTCATTTAAAAATAGACTCTTGGACAGTGGAATTTTAGTATTGCTTCCTTTCTTTAGTCAGGTAGCTTTTTAAAAAAAATTAACCTTGATTGTGTTTTTTTCCCATTACCATTTAGTCCCCTCATACTCTCTGCCCTGCAGCAATCCGCACACTGTTGTCCACATCCAGGAGTCCTTTTTCAGTCAGGTAGCTCTTAATACCCCCTCACAACTATGGGTTGATAGTACTATTCTTACTACTTTGAGTAGGTAGGCTTAGGAGATTTGCCTTGTTCCTGGTCAGGTTTACTTGTTTCTTCTCCTTGCTCTTCCCTAGGAGCATGTGTCAGGTTTCAGCAGTCATTTTCAGAGTTCATTTAAAAGTTTTCTACGATATACTATGGTTTGTTTTTAGACATAAATATGTATAAATTTAATTGTTGAAAAAGAGTAGAGAGAGATACTCTGATACTGTGTTCACATTGAACAGAATACTATAAATATTTTATTAAAAAACCCTGAGAAAAAACTTTAGTGGTAGAAGTATTTTAGGCTATTAAAGTGGTTGTTAACAATGAAGATAAAAAGGTTATGTTTAAAATATTTTTCTGTAAAAATGTTTTAGGTCACAAGTCTCAAAGGGAGGAATTGGATGCTATACTTTTTATTTTTGAGGTAAGTACCTGCTAGTCTAACTTTATTTTTTCCAAAAATAGTTCTTGGATCATATAAAAGAATATATTGAATTAGAAAATATATGATAAAGCACTGTGAATCTGCTGTGTTTTTCAAAAAGTAAATCACTGAATCATGTGGTTTTTTTTTAACCTGAAAATATACCTGACTTAATTCTTAATTATTTTTTGAGGTACGCATATTATTTTCACATATAAACACAATTATGTTTTTCTGCATTTGACACCAGATAATTGGTACTGTATTTAATATATTTACAAACATTTAAAATTTAAATTTGAGGGAGGTTTATACAAATGGAGAACTTATCTTTTTTAATTCCAAAACACCTGAGAGGATAATTTCATGGAACTGTTATGTACCTAAAGAATTTATAGTTTCTGCTTTAACTGCTTTTCATTGTAAACATGTATAAAATAGTGTTAAATATTTTATAAGTTGTTGTTCTGCATTGCTTTGGATGGTTGTACAATAAGTCTTTATTGCTAAATAAACAGAAGGAAACAACAACATTTGATACTTTGCTAAAATTTGTGTTTTATTTCTACCACAATAATAAAACTAGGGTAAGCCCCCATCTGCTCTCTATCCCCCAAGTACCAGCTTTTAAAATAACTTCTTGCTTTTTGTCCTATCTTTGAAGTCAAACAGTGATAACAGTTTTATGCTGTTTATCAAGAATTTAGAGATGTGGAGAAAGCCAGGATTAGACCTTGTGACTTGAAAGGCGTAGTAAGGAATTTGGAAGTCACTTTCTAAAGATTGAGTTGTTCTTTGTGCTGTGAATTAAAGAAAATTTACCGTTTTGTATTTTGATGCAGTTTAGAATTTGAGCAGTCTGATTCATACCTCTCGTAACTGTTGATTTAGCTATGATGTATTCACAGCTAAAAAAAGATAGTTTGTTTTTTGGGGTTTTTTTTTAGAGTTTCAGATAGAAGTAACTGGTATGGGTATCTGTTCTGCATTTATTGTCATTAGTCATTAACTGTGAGGAATTTGCTTATATTTACCTCCCCCAGTGTTTACATGAATTATTTATAAGGCAAATAGTAAAAGACAAATGTTTCGAGAAAGATTAAAAGTAGCCACAGAGAAAGCGAGATGATAATTGCTGGAAAGTCTTCCTTCAGACATTCATGCTTGCTGAATTCAGGAAACTGAAATGATTGATAAGTTAATCGGGGCATTCTTTCTATTAATAATATTTATTTTTCTATATGTAATATATGCTCATTATTAGTTATTCTTTTAACAGTAATGTTTGTCTTTAATAAATCAGTAAATTTCACATTAGATACAGGGTTTTCATCTTTTGGAAAAAAATATTTGGTGATGTTTTCTACCTATAACAAGAACAATAAATATATACCTTTAAAAACTAATGGTGATTTTTTTTAAATGAAGAAATTATAAACAAAGTGATTTGTTCTTTCTGGAATAAAAAGCTTCATTATGTAATATTAATAATATAGCATAAGAATATTAATAATATGGCATAAGAATATTTATATTGTTTGCAGTTAAGAGTACACACAATTACATTCATTTTTATATTAACCACATAAAAACATAGACATTTATTTACATTTTATAAGAGGTTAAATCTAAATAATAATTTCATGTCATAATTTCAGAATGCTTTTGAGTAGTCACAAACTTGTCTTTTCAACTTTCTATAATTTTATTTTTCTACACCAAAATAAATATAATTATACAGTTGTTGGCCAGCTATGGAAGAAATATTAGGAGGGCAAAGGTAAAGAAGTTTATCTCATGTGGGACCAGCATTTATCTGTGAAGAACTTTGTAATTTCTTCATCTCTTGTTTGAGATGGACTAAAGATCATATCAAAAGGAAGATAGAGAGACATAAAACACACTTACTATCCTTTGAGCAGAAGAGTATAAAAGTACAAGTATTAGAAATTGGCATATTGAGGTTGGAATCTCTGTTTTTCTGCTTCCTTTTTTATTTTTGAAAGATTTTTGTACTTTTTAAAAGAATTTTTGTGTGTTTATTTTTAGAGAGAGAGGAAAGCGGAGAAAGAGAAACATCAATATTCTCTGCTTATTTATGCATTCATTGGTTGATTCTTGTATGTGCCCTGACCAAGGATGGAACCCACAACCTTGGCGTGATGGGAGGACACTCTAACCAACCGAGCCACTCAGCCGGGCTATTGTTCTACTTTCTAACTTAAACACAGTACTTTCACCCATTTTCTTATTTGTCAAATAAAGCTAATAAATTCTTTTAGGACAGTTGCGAGGATTGTTGAGATACCATATATAAAGTATCTAGTTTTAAACAATAGTAGTAGTGAGAGCTGCAGTGACACTACACATGCACACAGATGTCGCACAGTAAGCAGAGTACTGAGAGCTCAGTTCAGCAGCATTGTACATGTAGCAGCTGTGAACCCAGAATAATCTACGCGTATGCAATATGTAAAAGAAATTATTAAAGGCAAATTTCTGAAAGTATTATATGTAAAAAATGTGTATTTCCACTTAATGGAAACCAATATATATATCAACTTAACCATATAGATCTCCTGAATTTTAAAATTTTGTTCTCAAACCTATAGTCATTATAACATATGCATTCCTTTGGGTTCACATGAATTGACTCAGTAGTACAAATATTTCATGGGATTCTGGTGAAATCAAAATATTTCCTCATGATTTATCAAAACAAGAGAACTACACGAAAAGACAAAATGTCACAAATCTTAAAGAATTTAAATCTGAAAGAATTAAAAACTTACCACTGATATCCACAATGCAGAAATTCTAAGAATAGTAAATAAGCATTTTGAAATATATTTTCTACATCATTGTAAAATATAAATTTCACTAATTTACTGTTTCAAGTCTTTGTTAGTGTACCTTGTTGTTTTGGGGGGTTTTCAAAAGTTACAAGTGCAGAATTAGTGCCAGTACTCATATTAGCTGAAAGACTAATTTGTGTTTGTATTGTAATGCTGTCTTTTACATAAGAAACTCTTAAAGCCTTAGTGTAAGCTCTTTAATTTTTCACGTTTCACAGAATGTGGATTCATTCCTTGCTTTCCCTTCTTTTTTTTAATTGTTGTTTTATTTATATTGATTTTTAGAAAATTTTACAACTTCTTCCAGAAAGGATTCATCAGCGATGGCAGTTTCATAGTATTGGTAAGTAATTTAAGTTTTAAGTGTGTATTTAACATTTGAAAATGGAATATAAAATAAAAACATAGATGAAGGATTTCCTATCACAATGGCATATTAAATTTCTTTGTTCTGTCTGTTCTTATACTTTGCATATATTAGCAATGATGGTAGTATGATAAAACCAAAAACATAAAAGCAGACTCAGCTTCAAAATAAATATCTTTGTGAATCAAGAGTAGAAAAGTAATGCAAAGTGCCAAATAGAGCAGAAGCGATGGGCTCTAGGTTCAAAAGCAAGCAGTATAATTTGTCCCACAGAAAATGGGGGGGGAATTGGAGTTAAGCTTACTGCTCGAAGACTCAAAATAAAGCTTCCCAGCTTATGAGGCAAAGGTGACGAGAAAAAGTAGGGGAGAAAAACCTGCTGTGGGTTATTGTCAGAGACCAAACAGGCAGGAGTTCACAGACTTTCTGTGTTACCAGGCACTAAACCAAGATACTTTCTGACTTCAAGTCTGGTTCTATAACAATTGCAGTGTCATCCCAGTGCTCTGAAGGTGTAATAATAAGATATTCCTCTTCATGCTATAGAGGAATCTGCAAGTAAGCAATTGCTGGCTTTGGTTCACTGTCTCGATGTCAGGATTGACTACTAGTGATTCTCATCACCCTTCTCTTCTGGGGAATATATGGACAGCCACCAGATCTGTTGAAGTAGAATGTTTATAACCCTTATGTTTGTTTGTAAAAATTGTATTTGTTTCTCTTAAAAACAAGTCATACTGTGACCAGAGGGGAGAGGGGAGGGAATTTCAGGGGAAAAGAAGAGTTTACGGGAAGAAGTATAAAGGACACATGGACAATAATGGGAGGGACGTGGGGAGGGCTGGGGGGTGGGCTGGGATGAGGGTTAAAGGGAGAAAACTGTACTTGAACAACAATTAAAATAAAAAAAGCAAGTCATAGATGTATTTAGGTTCTATATTTCTTAACTAGTTACAGCAAATGACATCTCTGAGACTTTGAAATTGTAAGTCATACCGATTAAGAGTTCCAGAAGAAAAAAAAAAGAACCTTATAACTTAATCAGGTGTGCCAAGTCAAAGAAATATGGCCCAAATGAAAGAATACAGCAAAACCTCAGAACTAAGCGATGAGGAGATTGCCAACCTATCTGATGGACAATTTAAAGCCCCGCTAATCAAAATGCCCACAGAACTGATTGAGCCTGGTTGAAAAATGAAAGATACCCAGAATGAAATAAAGCAAAATATTCAGGGAACCAACAGTGACAAGAAGGAAATCAGAAATCAAAGCAACAATTCGGAACAAAAGGAAGAAATAAACATCCAACTGGATCAGAACGAAGAAACAAGAATCCAAAAAAATGAAGAGAGGCTGAGGATTCTCTGGGACAAACTGAAATGTACCAATATCCGAATTATAGGGGTACTAGAAGGAAAACAACAGCAAGAAATTGAAAACTTATTTGAACAAATAATGAAGGAAAACTCCCCCTATCTGGCAAAGGAAATAGACTTCCAGGAAGTCCAGGAAGCTCAGAGAGTCCCAAAGAAGTTGGACCCAAAGAGGAACACACCAAGGTACATCATCATTAAGTTACCCAAGATTAAAGACAAAGAGAAAATCCTAAAAGCAGCAAGACAAAAGGAGACAGTTACCTACAAAGGAGTTCCTATAAGGCTATCAGCTGATTTCTCAAAAGAAACCTTACAGACAAGAAGGGGCTGAAAAGTATTTGAAGTCATGAAAGGCAAGGACCTACATCCAAGATTACTCTATGCAGCAAAGCTTTCATTTAGAATGGAAGGGCAGATAAAGTACTTCTCAGATAAGGTCATGTTAAAGGAGTTCATCATCACCAAGCCCTTATTATATGAAACATTAAAGGGATTTATCTAAGAAAAAAAAGACCAAAGATATGAACAATAAAATGACAAAAAACTCACAATTATTAACAAATGAACCTAAAAGAAAAACAAGGAAAACAAAACTAAGCAAACAACCAGAACAGGAACAGAATCAGAGAAATGGACATCACACAGAGGGAGTTCAGTGGGGAGGGGGAAGACAGGAATAGGGGGGAAAAGATACAGGGAAGAAGAAGCGTAATTAGTAGGCATAAAATAGATGGGGAAAGATAAAAATGGTATAGGAAACAGAGGACTCAAAGAACTTATATGTACAATGGTGGACATGAACTAAGAGGGGAGGGGAATGCTGGAGAGTTGGGGAGGCAGGGAAGAGGGGGGATAGAGAAGGAAAATTGGGAAAACTAATAGCATAATCAATAAAAAATACTTTAAAAGAGAAAAAAGAGCTCTGGACATACAGAGGGGGTATTGATTGATACGGGGGCTCAAAACCCAAAATAGTAAAGCCTTTTAGAATAAACTTCTTAGGTCAAGTTTGAGTCTGAAAATGAAGCACTCATAATAAATTAAGAATTCTTACAACTCAATAATAAAAGTCCATTTTTAACAATAGGAAAAATATTTGAATAGGCATTTTACCGAAGAAGGCTTGAATTGCCGATAAGGTGATCAATAGAAGTGAAACCCTGCCTTGTATTTCATAATCATAAAAATGCCCTCAGAGGTTGTCTGTGAAGCAGCCTTTTGAGTTATCTGAAATTCAGAAGTGTACTGTGCCTTCTGAAGAATGTAGACTTAAGTCTCCATAGACTGTTAGACTGTCTACTTGTCATGATTAATAGGGTTCTAGTAAATATCTAACCTGAGAATATACATAAATGATTATTTTTCTTTGTTACTGAGAAGAATCAAAAAGCTCTTGTTTCTTTTTTGTCTTCTGTATAAAGGAAAGTAAATCAGTGACTCGATTTTCATTCAGTTGAAAATACTAATATCCCTTTTGGTTTCTTCGACTCATATGTTTATAAGAGTGATTTTCTTTTTCAACTTTTCGAATAGCTGATGCTAGCACAGATTTTTTTCTGTGATTTCTAATTTATTTTTTTGTGGTTAGAAAATACACTTTATATAACATTGATCTTTTTTAAGTTTTTTGAGATATTTTGTGGCTCAGAATATAGTCTTACCTGGAGAATGTTTTATTGTGCTTGAGAATGTGTATTTTGTAGTCATTTAAAATATTACATTGATATATGGCAATGATATTATTTTTGTAAATACTTTATTTATTTATTTTTAGAGAGAGGGGAAGGGAGGGAGAAACAGAGGGAGAGAAACATAGATAGGTTGCCTTTTGGAGGCCCCCAACCAGGGAAAGAACCCACAACCCAGGCATGTGCCCTGACCGAGAATTGAACTGGTGACCCTTTGGTTCACAGCCTGCGCTGAGTCCACTGAGCTACACCAGCCAGGGCTGGTTTATAACTTTAGGGTAGGGTGGTATTTAATTAGACACAGTAAGTATGTGTAAAAAGAAAAACATGTTAAATTGACTGTATTGAAATTTAAAAGTTTTGTACATTAGAAGATACCACCTATCACAGTTAGTAAAAACATAGTTGAGTTACTTGGAAGAATGTATTTCCAATTTGTAGAACTGACATAGAATTAGTAGTCAGTACATATAAGGAACTCTCATGTTAAACGAAATAACCCAGCTGAAAAATCAAAGATATGACAGGCCATCTGCAGAAACTTGAGTGGCCAGATGAAAAGATGCTGAATGTCACTAGGAGACATCAAGTGAAAACATTAAGATATTTAACACTTAACACTCATTGACCATTTTTTGGTGTTGCCAATAATGTCTTACTGTAGTACTCTCATATGCTGCTAGCAGTACTGCTAATCTCCTTAACTACTCTGGAGGGAATTTTTCAATATTTAGTAAAGTTGTGATTAATTTTGTTTCCATTTATATATTCTGGGGAAGCTCATGCATACAGGGAATCATGAACAAGAACATTTACTATAATCTTTGGAATAGCAAACTTTTGAAAACAAACCAAATGTCCTAACATTAAGAAGATAAACGGTATATTCTTACAATGGAATAGAGTAATAGACAAGTTAAAATGAAATAATTAGAGCTACGTACATCAATATAAGTATCAGAAGCTAATGTTAGATGTAAAAGGAAAAACAATGTATAGAATGACATGTTTTGTATGGCACCATACATACAAGATTTTGTTTTGTTTTTACTATTTCTTAAACCTCAGACTTAACTCAGATTTGATTAGTTTTCCACTTGTGTTCTTTTTTGTGTGTTCTTTTTCTATTCCACGTTCCAGTACATTATACCACACAGCTGTTAGCATATATAAATTTTTAGGCCCATGACTGGGCTTCACATAGTATTGCGTTAAGAAATTGAGTTTGCTGAAACATAAGGAAGGGAATTACAAATAAATCAACAGTTTGTTGAAACATTAAACCTTATTTTTCTATGACATATGAAACTTAAACCAAATAAAGTCACAGGCTTGATCATTTGTATATAAACTGTGCTAGAAAGAATAAAAAATAGAGGATTAGAACAAAGAGCTATGGAATAAATTCTTGTTACTGGTATAAATATTTAAACATATAAAACAATTCTATATATTTTATGGATTTATAAATAAGTAGTAATATAAAATATTTTTAGGGATAATTAATGCCAAAATCTGGATAATGGTTTTCTCTGGAAAATGATTCAGGATGGGTTCACAGGAAGCTTCAGTGGTGTTTGTACTCTTAGGTAAAGCATTGTAGATAATGTGAATAAATGAAATTTTTGAAATTATAAGAAACATAGGACTATGTTTAGATTCGTCTAGACAAATGGTAGACCTCTGGATGTTTGTTAATGTTATTTCAGTATTTTATTGTAGATTAGAAACGTATAATTTTTTAAATTAATGGTTTTGTATATTTTGACAGTTTTGAATATTTTGAAAACTCAATACAATAGAAATATTTGTTATAAAATATTAGAGTTATAGATGCTTATATGCTTCACTAAATGGAAATTTTCTATAGTGGTTTTTAGTTTGTGTTAGTGATGGAGAAATATTTAATTATATTCTCAGTCTAAATAAAAGGCATATGCAGATTGTTATATTGAATGCAATTTTTGGGTGTAGAGTTTGTTTCAATAGACTACATCATATTTAATTGCAGTAAACCATGTGTTGAATGGGTGACTTTTTATATACTCCTCTGGTCCCAAGATTATGGCCGGAGGGATAACACGGTCACCAACAATAATTTGGAGGTTGCCAAGGACTTGTTTTAAAGTGTTTTCAAGTCTGACCAAGAATGCTGACATTTAGAAAAATATAAGATGTGAATATTTAATGTTTTCTCTTTAGGACTGATTTTAAAGAAACTACTTCACACAGGAAACTCCTTGAAGGTATATTATAATTCTTTTCTATGACTTTTTAAAAAGTAAATAAAGCATACAGTCTTTTTTTTATAAGATGTTATTTATTTTTAGAGAGAAGGGAATGGAGGGAGAAAGAGAGGGAGAAATACAGATGTGGGAGAGAAATATCAATTCATTGCTTCTCATACACCCCTAACCCGGAACCCAGATCCCACCCTGAAACCTGGCCCCCCACCCAGGCGTATGACCTGACCTACAATCATACCAGCAACCTTTCAGTTTCCGGGATGATGTCCAACCCACTGAGCCATACCACTCTGGGCACATATAGTCATTTTTTACATCAACTTTTTCCTAAGGAATTTGAAATTGTTTTAGTCCACTTAATTGAACTGAATTCATTTAAAATATAGCAACATACCCCTTATGTATGAAAATGCGTACTAGGTTGACCAGGCTATTGAAAACTAGTGTAGTTTTGCTACTGCATTAACTTGTTCACCACAGGTTTACTCTGTAGTCTCCTAAAGATAAAAGTTAATCACGGATTATTATTCATTTTATCACAGCTAGTATTTTAAAGGAAGGAGGTAGGAGATCTATATAAGTTTTTTTTCTTTGTCATTATCTTACTGTACTATGGTAAGAGCAGCTACCCAATCCAAAGCATCCTGCCGTAGGTTAGATAAAAGTTATATTGTAGGTACTTTTGGCATCAAGGTTTGGGGGTAGCAGTACAAAGGAATAAGCCTTCTTACAACGTTTTTAGCCTGTTTCCTGAGCAAACCATGTGGTAGAAGCAGTTAAATAGTTTTGATAGTGGCCATTATCAGAGCTGTAGTAGGATGATTTCCAAAATTCACTGAGGATAGGTTAGCGAAAAACATTACGTTTTGTTTATCTGAGGTTGAATTAAAAAAAAAAATCTTTTTCCAGTTCTCTTCCTGGGAGAGAATTTATTCATTCATTGAAATATGTATTGTCTTTTGTGTTTGGGGCATTGTTGTGGGTGCTTAGAAAACAGTAAATAAATAGGCCAAAATTCTTGCTTTGCAGCTTAGCAGAAATGATAACTAAATGAGATAATTTCAGACAGTGAAAAGCTTTTTACAGACAAGAGCATTGAATTAGCACATGAAGCTCCCCATACTCATTCCTCCTTTTACTAAACTTATTACAGCAAGGAAGAGTCATTGTCCTCTCTCTTCTTGCTTCTTGGATTAGACTGGTGGTTTATGTAAAGGAGGGAAGTAAATAAGAAGGAAATGATTTTCCCATTTTTTTTTCAATTGGAAATTGTAAAATAAAAATTACCTGATGGCTTGAAGTAGTTACAAGCCAAATTCAGTTTTTATTTGTTCAAAATCCATGAATTTAAATATAAAGATACTGAGGGTTTAATAAATGTCATGGGTGTAATATCCTACTGCCCTTCCTTACTCCTTCTCCCCCATTCGCTCTTGATAGGTGTCATTCTGTAATTACCTTCTAGAGAATTTTGGCCTTAAAAAGAAGAAGGTATTTGCATAAAAATGCTGTTTTTCATTCCATTTTATTTTATTTTAGATCCGGCGGGAAGGTGTTCGCCTTTTCTTGTTATGGTTGCAAGCTCTTCAGAATAACTGCAGCAGAGAGCAGCTTTGGGTGTTCTCCTGCTTAATCCCTGGGTTTGCAGCACCACAGTCTGAACATGGACCTCGAACTCTAGATAATCTCATCAATCCTCCACTTAACCTTCAAGAAAGTAAGATTCATGACATCTTATACATTAGTATTTTTAAATTTCCTGTGCAGTTTGTTAGTATATTTTTAAATATTTTAAAATTTCTTATGTAGTTTGTTAATGTATTTTAAACAAATGTCTATTAACTGGGTAAGCTGAGGCCATATTTTAAAACATAGGTTTCATTCATCAGGTATGATAAGTTCAACAGACCAGGAGATGATTACCATTAAAAAAAAATATGTGTTATTCAGATATTCCAAGAGGAGAGGGCATGCCACACCAGAGACGCTGGCCACAGTGGGAAGCACCAGGGTCAGTCAGGTGGGATGGGGGATGTGGGGTGAGGGTCATGGGGAAGAGCCCTTATTGTGATCTCTGCAGGGAGGAATGTTTGGTGCAGGGTGAGCAGAGCTAGAATTGGCTAGTTTGGAAAATTTCAGCAGGCTCTGGGGCATGAGGGTTGTCCCTAGTTGTCTGGTACTTGGCCCTACAGTGATTTGGTAGGGGGAATAGTAGCCCTGAGTGTGAGTCCAATAGAGGAGGCAGTAGAGGTGTGGACTCTGGGTTGGCTGGTTTGTATATAAAAGGTACACTCTCAGGCCTATTTTTACTACCTCTAGGAATTAGATAGTTTTGGAAAGGGCATTCTTTCCAGGGCCCTCAAGGCCCCTGATGTCAAAGCATCAGAAATACATAGTTAATATAGGCTGTTTACATTTGTCTCTGATTTCTAAATCTCATGTATCATCTTGTATCCTTGAGTTAATTTGGATATGCATTAAAGCACAAGTGTCTTTTACTTTGTGCAAAGAGGATTATAAAAAACAATTTCTGTCCATTTCTGTAAGCTTAATTACTTGGCTGATACTTACTGAGAAACAAATTTGGAGACCTGCTTATGCCAAACCAGGTACTGATTGTGCTGCTTAAGAAATATTTAAGATAATTCACCTAACTGTGGGTTGATTTTTCTTGAATTTGCATTTGTTTTAATGTTTTTTAATATCTGAGAAGTAAAAATATATAAAAGTTTTTTATTTTATAAGTGCACTTTTATAATCAAGGAACTAAGATGTTAACTTTCTTTTTGAGAGGAAAATAGTATTTCATCCTTTGAATAAAGTGACTAGTTTAAAGTAAGCATGGTTGTTACCTAGTCTAATCAGATTTTTTTTCGTAGATGAATAAGCATTCTTACTCAAATGTTTGAATATATTACAGAATTTATGTAACAGACACTCTTAATGTGAATTTTAAAATATCATGAGAAGTTCTTTCCCAAGTGAGATTTCATTTACTCTTAATTCCTACATAGCTATCTACACAGTCCTGTGTCATATTCCCTCAATTAAGGGTTCATGAAACAGCTGAGTATTAAAGTTTATGATTGTTGTGATGGACTGTCAGGATGAGCTCAGATTTATTTCAAGGTTCAATCATTAGAATACTTTCAAGCAGTATAGCAAGCATACATATTTTGCAGTTAAATTTTATTTGGGTCATATTATTGCATTGTTAAATTTGTTTTGTAATTGTACTAAACTTTTCTTTTGTCTTTGGATAGCTCAAGTCACTATAGAGGAAATCACTCCTCTTGTCCCCCCACAATCAGGAGATAAAGGACAAGAAGATCTCACAAGCTATTTTCTTGAAGCACTTTTAAAATATATAGTAATTCAGGTACATGTCATCTTCTTTGATACCACCTCCTTTACTTTGTTCTGTGAGTAATTCCCCATCTTTTACCATTATTTTTTCATAGTAGATATTTGCTTATTATCCTAAAGGAAGAGTGGCAAATTTTTACTTTCAAAAATATGTATGCCCTTTCTGAAATAAAAATTATTGGAGACATTATGAACCTCTTAGAAAGGAAGATGGGAGGAGAAAATTCTAAAGTAGATTCACATATACCTCCTTATATGAGTCATTTGTGTTTAGTACTTTCTAATTCTTTCATTTATAATTAGCAGCTGTGGTACTGTAAGTGAGTATCTAGTAACTTTGATTTAGGGATCAATCTGCCAAGTGGCAGCAGCTAGAGAGGTGGCTGAAGATGGGGTGGACATGGGGGAGAAATGTAATTTATACTTTATTTTTAAAAAATTTTTAAAGATTTTATTTATTTATGTTTAGAGAGAAGGGGAGGGAGAGAGAAAGAGAAGGAGAGAAACATCAATGTATGGTTGCCTCTTGCATGCCCCTCATTGGGGATCTGGCCTGCAACACAGGCATGTATGTGCTCTAACCAGGAATTGAACCAGGGACCCCTTGGTTTGCAGGCTGGTGCTCAATCCAGTGAGCCACACTAGCCAGGGCAACACTTTAAACCTATTTGTGTGTTTGTACTTTTTAAATTTCCAAGTGCATGTATTTTGTAAAGTAATCTATTCACCTCTAAGACATGAAGTGAGTTTGTCCTGACTGATGCAAACACTCTTAGCACATAACATTTCTTATAACTTTTCCAAACACAAAAATTCTCTGTCACTCAGAAACAAACGTTATGAAGTCAGTTTGGACCTTGAATGAGTTTGCCAGGGCTTGGATCTTGTGTAGTGTGGCCTTTGGTAGATTACTTCTTTGTACTTAAAATAGAGGTAAAAATAATATCTATCCCATTTTGGTGTTTGATGTTTAAGAAATTAGTGCAAAGTACTTAGAATAAAAAAGTGCATGACACACAATGAATGTTCTATAGTGTGTAGTTTTTGCTGTCATTATTGCCATTTTTTTAAAAAAACACTTTTGTACTTCATGTAGATTTTTAAAATTGCTTTACTGGCTTATTGAGATACAGTGAATGTACAACAGTGTTTGAAATAAGCAATATGATTACACCCATGAAACTATCACCACAATCAAGATAATGGATGTCTCTGTCACCAGTAAAAGTTCTTGGATCCCTTTGTAATCCATTCTTTCCCACCACCCCATCCCCAGGCAATCATTGATCTGATTTTTGTCTCTATAATTTGCATTTTTCATATAAATAGAATTATATGGTACATGAGTTTTTTGATTTTGGTCCCACTCTTTTTTTTAGCATAATTATTTTGAAAATCATTTGTATTGTTCTACGTATTAACCATTTGGTCCTTTTTATTGCTGAGTACCTTCCCATTTTAGTGATATACCACAATTTGTTATCCAATCATCTGATAATGGTAATGTGAGTTTTTTTCTCATTTTTGGCTATTACAAATAAAACTGCTATGAATATTGGTGAACAAATCTTTGTGTGGACATAAACTTTTCCTGGTGTAAATACCCAGTAGTGGAATGGCTGAGTTGAAGGGTAAGTGGGTATTGACTTTTTAAGACACTATCACACTGCTTTCCAAATGGTTGTACCCTTTTACATTTTACCAGCGACGTATGAGACTGAAAGTTGATTCACATTCTCACCAACAGTTGGTAAGGTTAGCCTGTAATTTCAGCCATTCTAAAGTGAGTATATAATGGTATTTCATTGGGGCCCACTTTTTGCCTTTACCATCCTCATACTTAGATAACTTCCTCACCCTACTGGAATTCTCACACCCCATATTTCACTGCTTTGTTTCCTCCTGCTGTCACCCCCACACCCCTACCTTATGGACACTGCCCTCACCTCTCTCAGACTCTTGAGTCCACTCTAGGCTACTACTGCCTATACCCACGTTATGGATGCCCTACTCTTGTGGTTAGGCTGTGATTACCTGCACTAGACTGCTATTGCTTTCATTTCCCCTGCCCCCTCACATATTTTGTGCAACTTTTAGGCTGAATTATTTTAGAAGATGCAAAGGGAAAAGTACATTAGTATCTTTGTTATTAGTAGAGCTGAGTTTGGAATCAACTTTGACAGTTTCCCAGAGCACATTGTAACTTCTAAGATTTTTGGAATATAACCTATATAATGTATATGTGTGTCATTAGACTGGTTTTTAAGATTTGTTCTTTAAATATATGTACATACTTACATGTTGCTATATATCTTCACAGTGTAACAGTTCAGTATATGGCTCAAGTAACCTTTTATAAACTTATTTATTATAACTAATAAAATTAGTTTTAATTTTTTTTAGTTGTTTCTTCCTTCTGGAATGATTCTAATTATATTGTGTATTTTAGGTAAAAAGTTTAGAATGGAAGAACAAAGAAAACCAAGAAAGGGGATTTTCATTTTTGTTTTCACATTTTAAGAAATACTACTTGCCTTATATTTTTCCAAACATGTGCAAGGAGAACAGTTTATATCATCCTGTACTTGGTAGGTAATCTTTGGAAATTTTCTAAAAAAAAATCAGACATAAGAATAAAACATACCTCAGTGTAAAGATGATACTTGTTACCTGCAGAAAACTGATAACATTTAATATTTGTATTAATTGATTAGAGATGTTGATTATACTGAAAATGGAATTTTTATTAATAGGAAATTTTCATTGAGAGTGAAGAGATTTTTTTAAAAGCTTACTCTTTGGATCTCACCTATTAGATGAGACAGGTCTCACTGTATTATAAATTTCCTTTTTAAGGTTCCCCCAGGAGTTCAATTTAGTATGTCTTAATCAAATTCTGTGTGAATAATTACATTGTTATATATTTTGGTCATCTCTTGTCCAGTATTTAGTGGCAGTGCGAAGAAGTTTGTTGGAACCTTGAGCCTAGAGCCTCACAGACAAATCCTGGGATAGAAGCAGACCTCTGCTATATACAGAAGGCATTGGTAGTCTGTATGTGCAAATGTCCTTTTTCACCAAAAGATGTTTCTATTTTAAGCTCTGCCAAGTTTAGGCAACTAATAGGCATAGGTAAAACTATTAGGGCTAGTAGAAATGACTTAGATTAGTCAAAGTAGCAAGCCTTTACCACTGGGAACATTATTTGCTTTAAAAATCAAGGGATAAGTCTTATGTTTTGTATAACTTCAAAATGTGTGTCTCAACCTTAGGTTATTTAAAGTGAGCTCTCATTAATTTTAAATATAATTTTTAATTTTAAATTTCAGAAGCTTCTCTTTACTCAGACAGGATTCATTGAGCCTATTAATGATATTTTTTCAAAAAGACCTGTTTCTATATGTTTTACTCTTCTAGATTCTATGCTAATATTTAGCACATTATTTTAAAATGTCATTTTTGTACTAAATCTACCTCTAAAACCAGGGTATCATTGCAGTTTTTAAAAAATGTTTAAAATGTAGATTTTTCTAGGTACAGTTCCTTTCTTTCTTATTTTTCCTTTTATTTTGCATAGATATCCCACAGATGAGACCAAAGCCACATTATGTTCTGATAAAGAAGGATGCTGAAACCAATGAAGCAATATATTGTACAAAGGAACCTTTCATTAAGGCTCGTGTTATTGTCATTCGTTGGCTAGTTTCTTTCTGGCTTGAGCCAAAGCCACATACAGGACCTCATATTCCTGGGATGGAAGGTGAAGTCTTGCCAAAGAACATTCAGGTAATATACACATAAATTGCTAAAGTTAGAGATGGTTTCAGAGATTTGTCAACTGATTTGCCTTAGGTTAGAGTACATTTAAATCAAATAATGGTAATATTTGCTTTGTGTAAATATATTTTGTAAATCCAGATTTTAACAATAATTAGAGAACTGTTAGGCAGGATAGATAGTAAACCAAGGCAGGGAAGGAGAGGACGACATGTCCCACCAATTAACTCAGCAGTCCTGAGCCTGGTCCGGTAAGATTGCCAAGTGTTTTGAAAGTCACAAGAAAAACCATGATGGCTCAGGAGGAGGGGAGCTTGAAATTCTCTGTGTATAGTTTCCACTATGTGGGAAAGAAAGCCTTTGGAACTGTGTATTCATCCCAAGGTTTGCAAAGGAGAGGAGAAGGTTCCCTCTAGGGAACCATCTTTTGGCGGGGGGGGACCTAGAAGCTGGCTATAAGCATAAAACCCCTAAAATCCCAATAGTCCATGCACTCAGACTAGCTGGATGCCCACTTGTAGCTTCGTGCTCAAGTGTACTTCATAAATAAACTTGGTATCTCATTTCCTCTTATGTGTTGTCTCTCTCCTGTTCTTTTCTTGTGAGGAGACAAAAACTGAGCAGAGTGAGCCCCCTAACTCAGGTCTCCCCAATTATAGGACCAACACCTTTCTTAACAAAAAAATAAAACTTGGAAGGTATAGAAAATAATTTTAGTCATACCTGATTCTCAGTTTTTATAGTTTGTTAATTTTATAGTACTAAAATTTCCTGAGTTGTATAAATAAAAATATTCTGGATTTTACAAGTAAATTTTTGCAATTGGAAACAGTTTGCAATCAAATGGTTGTAGGACCTTCATAGTTGTTTTTTAGATTTTTAGGCAGTAATAGATTGCTGATTTAAAGTCTTGTCACCAATTTGTTCCCTTTTTTCCAACAAAGACACAGTCCAGAAATGTTCTATAAAATTATACAGCTATACAATGGAGGGACTAATATTTAGAAATCTATTATTTTTAAGTAAATTTTCTTCACTTTAAATTTTTCCCTCAATATGTATTTTTTCCTGAACTTGTACATATTATAGTATTTTTTTACTATTTTATTTTCCTTTTTTCAGAGTTTGTCATTTAATTTAAAAAATCTTGCACTGTATGCATATTTTTTATGACTTATTAAATCTTTTTAAAATTTTTTTTAAAGTTTTTTTTTTTTTTAGAGAGGGGGATAAAGGCAGGAGAAAGAGAGGGAGAGAAACATCAATGTGTAGTTTCCTCTCACGCACTCCCTACCAGGGACCTGGCCTGCAACCCAGGCATGTGCCTTGACTGGGAATGGAATTGGCCACCCTTTGGTTCATCGACCCGCACTCAATCCTCTGAGCCACACCAGCCAGGGCGACTTATTAAATCTTTAAAAAGTTATGTAAAGTTATAATGTGTGTTAATTAGTTCATTAGCATTTAGAAAATCTGACTTACATTCTTCTTAGCCTCCTATTTATATGTAGCTATGTGGTTTGTTTTCCTCAAAACTCTGTTTCCTCAAAACTTTTGTTAGTAATTCTTTGTAGAGCAAAGAATTATTAAATAGACAAACTGTCATCTCAGAACTTAATGGACTAAAATCATAGAGATTTTTTTATTGGGAAGGCATATTTGAGATCATTTAACTAAACCTTCTTATTTTATATAGACAATAAAACTGAGATAAAAAATTGAGTAACTTATCAGAAAGTAATTTACCATACTTACTGAATAGTGCTTCTCTCATACCATAGTAGTAATTTCTTTATCATCACCTTAGGACTTTTACTTTTTCATCTTTAGTCATGGTGAAAATTCTGCTAAGTTACTAGAGTATAGAGATTTCTAAAAATTGTTTTGACTTCATTTCTACTTCTATCATAAATATTCTTCCATTTCTTTGATGATGTTTTTTTGAGAAGTTTTTACTTGTGTAATTTTTGTCTAAAGTAAAATAGAGATGATTTTAAACTTTAAGTCTTTATTGAACAAACAGTTCAGTATTAAGATGTTTGTTTATTATTGAAGTTCTGAGTTAACTCTGTCTGCATTATTTTTTACCCAGCTTTAATTAGTAACCTCTTTATACTGCAGATTGCCGAAAAGCAAATCTAATTACAGATGGATAGATGACTAATGAGTATCACTTTGATGTTGAGTTATTTGCATTGCCGTTTAATTATTTAGAGAATTCTTTGGATTCTGCCAGTATTTGTTATTAGAAGACAAAAACCTAGACAACAATTATGATATTCTCCCCATTTTGTTTTTATTTTTATTTTAGAGAGCAGCAGCTAGTTTGGTATCCAGAGAAGAAAACAAAAATGATAATGCGGATAAAACAGATAGAACTACAGAACCAGAACAGTCTCATTCTAATACAAGCACTCTGACAGAGCGAGAACCTAGCTCGTCGAGTCTCTGTAGTATTGATGAAGAGCATCTCACAGATATTGAAATAGTTCGCAGAGTTTTTTCTTCCAAAAGAAGTAATGTAAACTTTGTCACAGAGATATTTCGTCAGGTAAAATACCTCTCATTATTTTTAATTTGTAATAGAGATTTTTGTCCTTAATATTGAATATGCAGGGATGGGTAAAAATAGGTTTACTGTTTGTCTTTTTTCATACAAACAACTATAAACCTACTTTTACCCACTCCTGTGCTGACTTCTAGCTATTTCAAATTTATTCTTCTTGAAAGTGTTTTTTAAAGTTCATGTTTAGTTTTAAAAATTTTACTATGTCTAATCCTTTAATATTTTCTATTTTTATTTTTTAGTTTATGGTGGTTTTAGTTTAGCAACTACCTCTTATACTTATTGGAATAATTTTCTTTTTTTTTTCTTTTTTTTTTTTTTTTTTTTTTTTTTTTTTTTTTTTTTTTTTTTTTTTTTTTTTTTTTTTTTTTTTTAAAGATTTTATTTATTTATTTTTAGAGAGGGAAGGGAGAGGGGGAGAGAGAGAGAGAGAGAGAAACATCAATGTGCGGTTGCTGGGAGACATGGCCTGCAACCTAGGCATGTGCCCTGACTGGGAATCGAACCTGCGATGCCTGGTTCGCAGCCCCCGCTCAATCCACTGAGCTACGCCAGCCAGGGCTGGAATAATTTTCTTAACTACTCTCTTTGTGGTTTGAAACTTTTCTATCATTTGATTAAGTATAATACAATTACTTCATCCTTTATTCTTCGATCAATAAAAGTGGTTTTTCAATATAAGAAGTGATGTTTTAATTGCCTTTATCCTCCTTTCAGAGGCTTAGTTTTGTCCTCAAATGCATTCTGAAGTTAAAGTTGCTTAAGGTAGATATTTGGGGAATAAAATGAAGAAGGAGAGAGAAATGAAAAGAGTGAAAGCTATTTCATATAATGATAGCTAGAAATTCCTTAGTGCACATTTTCAATTACATAGAAATTTTGTGGACAATAAACCTTATGAAAACTGATCATTTGCTTTTACTAGCAAAAGTATTTAACGTTTATGGGTAAACATCATTGAGTTTTGTAGCTGAAGGGGATTATTTAAATCTCACAGCAAATAAGTAGTATATTGTGGACTAAAATTTCCAGATCCTGGTTCACATGTCATTGCTCTTTATTCTATGCCATACTGCTTTCACATGCCAGGGAGCTCCTGGCAAAGCAGTTCTAAACATTGATTAATATGTAAAACAAAGCATGAGACAGCGTTAAGCTAAGAAACAAACTGGTAACACTTTGTCCAGTTTTGGCATTGTTTCGAGTTGCCAAGTTCAGGGTTTGTGTTAACTGGATATATGACAAATGGGAAAGGGAAGATACTTGACAAAAGATGTTGGAATATTTTGTTCGTGGGAAAATTTAAAGTTTATAGAACTGTTCACATTTTCTAACTCTTGAGTCAGTTTGAATAAGTTTATTTTTCCAGGAATTTGTTTATTGCATTTATTTTTAGATTTGGCACATTGAAATTGCTTTACAAAAAGAGGGAAAGCCCAAAATGCTACTTTCTATAGAGAACTCATGGTTCAGTTTTATGCAGAACAAAGAAAAAAGAAACTTTTGATCATAGGTTTGGAATCTGTACCCAAACTACAAATCAATGAGAATAGTATTCTGCAAATACAGTTGGTTTGCTGCTGCATTGTCTACTGTTTGTCTCGTGTTAACAGTTATAAACAAAGCAGTGCACCTAGTATTTGGAACAGTCCTTACAGTGTTATAGGGTCAGGCACAGTGTTTCGCTTCACACCACTGTTTCTCTTTGAATTCCAGGGCTTCCTCTTCTTCAGTCATTTTTGATATCGAAGGTTTTGCTAATCTCTTGAGGAGTTTTCCTCTTGATCACACTGGCAACTGTCTTCCATGTAACATCAAGCAAACCTTTGATGTCTAAATAGTTTGCAGCCAGAATAATTTCAAAAAGTGTCCCTTTGGTCAACTTTCATAAATTTTTGGTCCCTTACAGGATTATTATCTGTCGCTTTTCTTTGTTCTTACCATCCTCAGGAGGAGGAGGGTCATCCTTGTGGTGGGTGCACCAAGAATGATCTTTTAAAAATATTGCTACATTAACATTTTTAGAGGAATTGGATTATCATCACCTGA
This sequence comes from Tonatia bakeri, assembly GCA_004024845.1. Taxonomy (NCBI): domain Eukaryota; kingdom Metazoa; phylum Chordata; class Mammalia; order Chiroptera; family Phyllostomidae; genus Tonatia; species Tonatia bakeri. The sequence continues at coordinate 41,882 of PVIA01009323.1, forward strand.
TTCATCATCCATTCCCAAGTCTTCAGACATGGTCTGGAGAGGCTCATATTGTTTGGCAGTTTCAACAACAATTTCAAATAACTCTCCATCACCACTCTGCAGCTTAATTGAAGGCATGGTGCTTTGTCTCAAGGAGACATCAAGCCAAAGACTGATGAGAGTGGGGCAATGTCAGCAGACATGAGAGAAAGGCAGAGAACAAGACCACTACCCAGCCATTATCTCTTAAATGTTTTATTTAATATCTAACAATACTTATTATTTACTTAAATATCTCTTAAAATAATTACCTTTGTCTCACTATTTTTCTTGCCTTTTTTAGGACTTGACAAGATATATGTGAGATCTCCCTTTTTTTTTTTAAACCAAGCTCTGGCCAGTTTTATTAAAGAAAAAATTTGCATCATTTACTTTTCACCAGTCTGTTCTGGTGAAAATGATATCCTGGCATGCTTCTAATGATATCAGAATCATCTGGATCAGTCATAGCTAGCATGCTTATTCATACTTATTCTGTAGTGATGGACACCAGTCTTGGCCAAAATGGCATAGAACTTTATTTCAGATTTCCTCAAGGCTGGACAGTTGTTGGCAAGGATGACGGGTTTCACTTTGCCCTGTCTGGTCATCTTCACAGTCTGCATGTGCCCCAGCACATACTTTCCACTTTTCATAACAAGTTGGAACCTAGAGTTGAATGACTCGAGTGACATTTTGTCCTCTTTGCGCCCACCAACTTTCTGCCTTAGGTGCAAGATGGCCCACAGCCAAGAGCTGCTGCCAAGATGGCTGGAGAGCAAGAAAGGAAAGCTGGTCTCACTTCATACATTCCTATTAACCTCTCATTCATATTTTCCAACTCGTTTTCTCTCTCTGCTGCATTCTGGATAATTCCTTTTTAATTACAACTGTGTCTGGAAGTTGGCCATTCTACTTGATCAATTTTATTGTCTGTATTCTATAGTTACGTATTACCACTAAGCATAGTTATTTTATATTTATTGATTGACCTTTATAGGTCGAATTCTGCCATATTTTGTTTCTAAATACTCTTTTTCATGGTGCCGTATTCTCTTGAATTTCTTCTCATATTTTGTGAATTTTAGAAGTTCAGAAATTTGATTCTGAGCTTTTACTTCTTCATGACTTTATTTCTTGATTTGGTTCGTTAAAGATTGATTCCTTCAGTGAGTAGTTGCATTTGCTTCTTCTACATGCCAAGAGACACTACCAATCTCTCATTAAACTGAATTCTTGATATGAGGTTCAAGCCAGCTAGATAATACGAACACAGTAGTAGGCTAGCTTTTGGTTATAGTGTCTCTGGGGAGAATTCTATTGTTATTGTTATCTACTCTGACCTAGCTGTGGGTGGGTTTATTTCTAATTCAGCCTCCCACTGGTGACAGCTAGTCCTTTGGAATCCCAGCTTTATTTACGAGTTTCCTGTTGTTCTCCCTACTTTGCCCCAATAACTCCATGGAAACTAAGCTCATTGGTGCTACTCAGTGAAAGTCAGCTTTATTGCTCTCCCTAGAAACTTTCTGAGTTTGGATTCCATGTATGTTTTTATTTTTGAATATTTCTTTCTATTTTTTGGCTCATAGTACATTTAGGAAGATTAAGATTTCTTTTAAAGAAATCTACCATTTTTGTCTTTTCAATCAGAAGGTTGGTTGTGTTACCTAGTCCACCATACTCTTGGAAACAGAATTCCCCTCATTGAAGTTTTAATCATTCTCTTATATTTTAATTTCAAAAGTTTCATTTAATATCTGCCTACTCACTTTTTATAGAGGCTGATATTTTATATTTTCATTTTCTACTTAACACATACCAAAATGTTTATTTTATATTCCTCATTCCAGTAATTCTAATAACTTAAGTCTTTGCAGTTTTGGCCTGGTGTTGTTTCTGTTCACTCTTGTTAGTTTGTTTTGAGCTTACATTACTTTGAAATTTTGTGCGAATTATGATGGAACCTAGGTTGTAGGATTTGCACTTCTCTAGGGTATTTGGGGGTCCTATCAGCCTACATTTACTGTAAGTTGTAATTGTCAGCTTATGATTTTTCTCACTTTGCGGCAATGAAAGTTATGTGATGATCAGCCTGGGAATGTGAATTTTCAGAGAAGACTGTTGTGCCCTTGTATTTACCTACCCTAAGTTGATAGACAGGTTTTCTTACTGACTCTTTTGTGGAGTTGAGTTATTGTTTTTCTTCACCTCCTAGCTTGCCTTTGCATTGAGGTGGTAGCCTTCTTTGGGTCAGCCTTATGTGTAGGACTCTTATTTCTCTCTCTCTCTCCTTTGTCCAGGTGACTATTTAACCTAAAACTCTCTAGGCTGTCTGTTCAAGGCAGCAGCCAGAAGTTTTATTGCTCACTTGTCTATCTGGACTAATACTCCCATTTTGTTCTAGATTCAGAATATCCTTAGAAACTTGAGTTGTTTATTTAAAGGTATATTATATTTAAAAATAATTTTATATTTATTGAACTTATTGGTATGACATTGGTTAATAAAGTTATATAGGTTTCATGTGTGCAATTTTATAGTACATCATTTGTATGTTGTATTGTGTGTTCCCGACCCCACCCAAGTCAAGTTTCCTTCTATCACCATTTTTTCCTTTTACCCTCTTATACCTCCTCCACCCTGTTTCCCTCTGCTAGTCACCATACTGCTGTCTGTGTCAGTGTAAAGGTATATTTTGTTTGTGACCAATTTTAGGTGTTTTGTGCTTGGAGATTACAGGATTTTTTTTTATGATACTGCTGGGAACTAAGTCCTCTGAGATGTTATTTTTATTCTAACAATTATTTTATTTTTAAAATGTATTTAATGATTTTGAGAGAGCGAGAGAAACATTGATTTGTTTTTCCACTAATTTATGCATTCATTGCTTGATTCTTGTATGTGCCCTGACTGGGGATAGATCCCACAACCTTGGCTCATTGGGATGATGCTCTAACCAACTGAGCTACCTGGCCAGGGCCTGACAATTATTTTTTTAAAGTGATTTTTAGTGTAAACGTTTAAGATGGTGACTCCATTGAACTGATTAATTTTTTAAAGGGAATTAGTTTTTAAGAGTAGTTTATAGTAGGACAGCTATTTTTACTTAACTGATGATAAATTTGCAAGATTGGTCAGGAAACTAAAAATGGAATTGCCTTTTTACCCGGCAATTCCACTGCTAGGATTATATCCTAAGAACCCTGAAACACCAATCCAGAAGAACCTATGTACCCCAATATTCATAGCAGCACAATTTATGATAGCCAAGTTCTGGAAGTGCCCATCAGTAAATGAACGGATCAAAAAACTATGGTACATTTACACAATGGAATTCTATGCAGCAGAAAGAAAGAAGGAGTTCCTACCCTTTGCTACAATATGGATGGAACTGGAGAGCATTATGCTAAGTGAGATAAGCCAGGCGCTGAAAAACAAATACCATATGATCTCACCATTAATAGGAACCTAATCAACAAAATGAACAAGCAAGCAAAGTATAACCAAAGACATGGAAATTGAGAACAGGCTGACAGTGACCAGAGGGAGAGGAGAGGGGATAATGGGGGAAAAGGGTGAAGGGTTTACAGGAACAATTGTAAAGGACATATGGACAATAACAAGGGGGTGAGTTGGAAACAGGGAAGGGAGGTGGGGAGGGCTGGAGTGGGGGGGGGGGAGGCAGAAAACTGCACTTGAACAACAATTTTAAAAACAATAAATAAATAGGTAGGTAGGTAGGTAGGTAGGTAGATAGATAGACAGATAAATAAAATAAACACAACCCTTAAAAAAATTTGCAAGATTGGGAAGCTGTGAAATAGTTTCTTTCCTTATTTCAGAGGCTCATTGTTTACAGTGTAGTATATGCAAAATATATTATATTATTGTAATTATCAGGTATGTAGACATATAATGATCTTGCCTTTAATAATCCCAGCTAGAGCATAAGTGTTTCTGTAGCAAAATGGGTTTAGTAAAAATGTCTTTACTTTTTATTTTTTTTTAATTACCATTCCCCATCATCTCCCCCTTGGCACCTGTTAGCTTGTTCCCTCTATCTATGGGTCAGTTTCTGTTTTGTTTATTCATTTATTTTGTTTTTTTAGAATCCACATATAGATGAGACCATATGGTGCTTGTCTTTTTCTGTCTAACTTACTACACTTAGCATAATACCTATATTGTCATAAATGGCAAGGCTTCATTTTTCTTTTTCTTGAATGATATTCCAGAGTTTGTATGTGTATGTATCTTCTCTACTTATTCATCTATTTATAGATATCTAGGTTGCTTCCAAATCTTGGCTATTACTAGTAATACTACAGTCAACATAGGGATTCATATATCTTTTTGAATTCGTGTTTCTGTTTTCTTCAGATAAATATCAAAAGTGGAATTGTTGAATCATGTGGTAGCTCTATTTCTACATTTTTAAAGAATCTCCATACTGTTTTCCATAGTGGCTGCACTGGTCTACAGTCCCAACAACAGTGTATGAGGGTTTCCTTTTCACTACAGACTTTCCAGTATTTGTTTGTCGATTTATTGATGGCAGCCATTCTGATAGGTGTGAGGTGGTATCTCATTGTGGTATTTTAATTTGCATTTTCTTGATGATTAGTGATATGGCGCACCTTTCCTTGTCTCTTGGCCATCTACATGTTCTCTTGGAAGAAATGTCTTCAAATTCTTTGCTCAGTTTTTAATTTGATTATTTGTTTTTTTTGGTATCAAGTTGTATGAGCTCTCTATATAATTTGGATATTAACTCTTTAACAGATGTATCATTTGTAGATATCATCTCCCATTCAGCATGTTGTTTTTTCACTTTGTTGACCATTTTAGTTTCATGCAGTCCCACTTTTTTTCTTTTGTTGCCTTTGCCTGAGGAGACATGTCCAAGAGAAAATATCTCTAAGAGCAATGTCAGAAATTTTACTGCCTATTTTTTCTTCCAGGGTTTCAGGCCTAACCTTTCTCAAGTGAGAATTAAAGTCTTTAATTCATTTTGAGTTCATTTTGGTGTATGGTGCAAGAAAGTGGTCCAATTTCCTTTTTTTTTTTTTTTTTTGCATAAATCTTTCTAGCCAACACTACTTGTTTAAAGAGACTATCTTTATTGTATATTCTTGCCTCTTTTATTGTAGATTAATTTGCGTATAATCAAGGATTTCTGGGCTCTCTATTATTTTTCATTGATCTATATATCTGTATTTATGCAAGTATTATTTTGTTTTGATCATTATAGCTTTGTAGTGTAGTTTGATATCTCAGAGTGTGATATCTCCCACTTAGTTCTTTCTCAAGATTTCTTTGGCTATTTGGGGCCTTTTGTCGCTTTATATAATTTTTAGGATTAGTTCTAATTCTTAAAAGAATACCAGTGGTATTTTAATTGGGATTACATTGAATCTGTAAGTTACTGTAGGTGATAAAGACATTTTATCAATGTTAGTCCTTCCAGTTCATGAGCAAGATATATCCCTCCAACTTATTTGTAACTTGTTCAGTTTTTTTTAAGTGTCTTATAGTTTTCAGAGCATAGGTCTTTTACCTCTTTGGTTAAATTTTTTCTAGGTATTTTATACTTTTTTATGCAATGTGAATAGAATCATTTTATTAATTTCTTCTGATTATTTGTTATTGGTATAAAGAAAAACCAGATTTCTGTATGTTGATTCTGTATCTTAAATCTTTGCTGAGGCCATTTATTAGTTCTACCAGTTTTTTGGTGGAGTCTTTAGGGTTTTTTATATATATTATCAAGTCATCTGCAAATAATGAGAGTTTTGCTTCCTCCTTTCCAATTTCAATAGCTTTCATTTCTTTGTCTTGTCTGATGACTGTGGCTAGGACTTCCAGTACTATGTTGAATAAAAATGGTGATGGTGGGCATCCTTGTCTTGTTCCCAATCTTAGAGAAAAGGCTTTCCGTTTTTCACCATTGAGTATGATACATATGCAGGTTTGTTATGTATGGACTTTATTATGTTTAGATATGTTCCTTCCATACCCACTTTGTTGAGAGTTTTTATTTATAAAAAGCTGTTGAATTTTATGACATGCTTCTTCTGCATGTATTGAGATGATTATATGTTTTTTATCCTTTATTTTGTTGATACGATATATTGCATTAGTTGATTTATAGATGTTGAACTATTCTTGCATTCCTGAGATAAATTCCATTTGATTAATAGTGTATAATTCTTTTAATGTACTGGTAAATCTGGATTGCCAGTATTTTGTTGATACTTTTTGCATCTATGTTCTTCAAGGATATTGGCCTGTAATTTTTTTTTGTAGTGTTTTTATTTGGTTTTAGTATTGCTGGCTTCATAAAATTCTTTGGAAGCTTTCCTTCCTCTTCAGTATTTTGAAATAGTTTAAAAGGCAAGGTTTAATTTTTCTTTGAGTTTTCGATAGAATTTACCAGTAAAGCCATTGAGTCCTGCACTTTTATTTGTTGGAAGTTTTTGGATTACTGCTTTAATTTCATTGGCTAGTAATTGGTTTGTTTAGATTTTCTGCTTCCTGGTTTAGCCTTGGAAGGTTATGTACTTGTAGAAATGTATCTCTTTTAGACTATTGAATATGTGGCATATATTTGTTCATAATGCTCTTTAATGATTCTTGGTATTTCTGTGGTGTCAGTTGTAACTTCTCTTTCAGCTGTGATTTTATTTGGGCTTTTTTCTTGATGAGTTTGGCTAAATGATTGTTTATTTTATTTAAGTTTCAAAGAACCAGCTCTTAGTTTTATTGATCTTTTCTGTTTTTTAAACATTTCTATTTTGTTTGTTTCTACTCTGATCTTAACTATTTTCTTCTGTTTACTTTGAATTTTGTTGTTTTTCTAGTTCCTTTAGGTATAGAGTTAGAGGTGGAGGGAAGTAACATGTATTGTAGTTTCCTAGGAAATCAATAATAGCTGATAAATAAATGATTACTGAACATTAAATACTGTGTCAATATTCCACAGTAACTTTTCATCCACTTGAAAAGCTGATTTTGGGAGGCTGCTTTTATTCAGATAAAACAATATTATTTGAATCCCATGATTATTATTAAACATACCTACAGATAATTCTGGAGTAGAAAATGGCAGCTTTTAGGTAAAGGTTTTATGATTTTTAAAAATTTTTTCATTCTGTTGTTTTCCATTCAAAGGTTTTGTGATTTATTTTAGAGTTGAAATTAACAGGTAGTTGTTAAAAATTATTTGTAAATAAAAAGTATAGTGAAAAATATTACATAAACACAAACGTGCACAAGGAAAGAACTTTGGGTAGTAAGATTAAAAACATTTTTACTGTTTCATTTTTGCATGTCTGAATTGTATAAAAAATATTTTTGTTGTGAAAATGTAGTATTTTGTAATGGGGACATACTTACCTTTTAAAAAGTTAAGTAAACCTGGAAAGTACCCCAAGGAATGAGTAACTGTAAAATATTTCTTTTAATTTTCTAAGCGCTTTTGCGTTATTATTATAGAACTATATTTAAAAGAAAAAAGAAAGCTGTAACTTTTTTATATACTTAGAAAAGCTTCATTGCCTTGTTACATGTAATTTTTATTACTTCTTGGAGTCAAATTTAACTTTCATTTTTCTTTTTTTTTTTTTAAGGTTATATTTATTTATTTATTTTTAGAGAGGGGGGAAGGGAGGGAGAGAGGGAGAAGAACATCAATGTGTGGTTGCCTCTCTCACACCCTCTACTGGGGACCTGACTGGGAATCAACCAATGACCCTTTAGTTCAAAGGCTGGGTCTCAATCTACTGAGCCACACCAGCCAGGGCTAGCTTATTTTTCAATTAAAATCTTATTATTAACATTCATTTTAATAGCAGTCAAAAATCATTGTAAGTTATCACATGTGATTTATATGAGAAGTTATATTTACATTGAGCTTTGTAGGACCACAGTTTTCATGTTTATTGTATTTTTTTCCATTGCCATTTATCCCCCCATACCCTTTTCCACCTCCACTGACCCACATCCCCCATGAAATCTCCACACTGTCATCCATGTCCATGAGTCCTTCTTCCTTTTCACTGCATCCATCCACCACTTTAACCCCCCACCCCGCAACCAGAGGCTGTAAGCCTGCTCTCTATCTATGAGTCTGTCTGTATTTTGCTTGTTAGTTCAGTTTGTTCATTATATTTAACATACAAGTGAAATCATATGGCATTTGTCTTTCTTTGACTGGCATATAGCATAATGTTCTCTAGGTCCATCCATATTGTCGCAAGGGGCAAAACTTTCTCCTTTTTAGAGCTGAGTAGTATTCCATTGTGTAAATGTCCCATAATTGTCTTATCCACTCATCTACTGATAGACACTTGGGCTGCTTCCAAATCTTGGTGATTGTAAATAATGCTGTAATGAATATAAGGGTGCTTATGTTCTTTAAAATTAGTGTTTCCAGTTTCTTTGGATAAATTCCCAGAAGTGGAATCACTGGGCAAAAGGCAGTTCCACTTTAAATTTTTTGAGGTATCTCCATACTTCTTTCCACAATGGCTGCACCAGTCTGCATTCACACCAGCAGTGCAAAAGGGTTCCCCTTTCTCCACATTCTCACCAATGCTTGTTATTTGTTGATTTATCAATGATAGCCATTCTGACAAGTGTCATATGGTATCTCATTGTGGCTTTAATTTGCATTCCTCTGATTGGTGACATTGGGTATCTTTTCATATGTCCATTGACCAACTGTATGTCCTCTTTGGAGAAGTGGTTATTCAAATTCTTTGTCCATGTTTTAATCGGGGGTTTTTTGGTGTTGAGTTTTGTGAGTTCCTTATACATTATTATATTAACCCCTCTTCAGATATATTGGCGAATATGTCCTCCCATTCAGTGGGGTATTTTTTTTATTTTGTAGATAGTTTCCTTTGCTGTGCAAAACCTTTTTAGTTTGATATAGTCCCATTTTTAAATTTTTTTATTTTGTGTGCCTTAGCTGAGGAGATAACATCAGAAAAATATATTGCTATGAGCAATGTTTGATATTTTACTGCCAAGATTTTTTTCTAGGTTTTGTGTTGTTTCAAGTCTAACGTTTAAGTCTTTAATCCATGTTGAATTAATTCTGTGTGTGGTGTAAGAAGGTGGTCTAGTTTCATTTTTCTGCGCATATCTAATTTTCCCACCACCATTCATTGAATAAACTATCTATAACCTATTGTATGTGCTTGTTTCCTCTGACAAATGTTAATTGATTCTAAAGGTGTGGGTTTGTTTCTGGACTCTCTATTCTGTTCTGTTGATCTGTGTGTCTGTTTTTATGCCAGTACCTTGCTGTTTTGATTACTCTGGCCTTATAATATAGTTTGATATTATGTAGTGGGATTCCTCCAACTTCGTTCTTCTTTCTCAGATCACTGTTGCTGTTCAGGGCCTTTGGTGGCTCCATATAAATTTTTGAAAATTTGCTCTAGTTCCGTGAAATACATCATTAATATCAATAGGAATTCTGCTGACTCTATAGATTGCTTTGGGTACTATTGGCATTTTAATGTTAATTCTTTTAATCTATGATCATGGCATATGCTTCCACTTATTTGTACTTTCTTCAGTTTCTTTCTTCAGTGTCCTATAATTTTTAAGTACAAGTCTTTTACATCCTTGGATAGGTTTAATCTAAGTATCTTAGTCTTTTTGAAGCAATTGTGAACAGGATTGTTTTCCTAATTCTGTTATTTCATTATTGGCACATAAACATGCAACTGATTTCTGGATATTAATTTTGTATCCTGTTACTTTACTAAATTCCTTTATCAGTTCTAGTAGTTTCTTGGTGGAATCTTTAGGGTTCTCTATATAGAATGTCATGTTATCTGCAAACAAAGACAATTTTACTTCTTCCTTTCCAATTTGGATGCCTTTTATTTCTTCCTGTCTGATTGCCGTGGCTGGGACTTCCAGTACTATGTTGAATAAGAAAAGTGAAAGCAGATATCCCTGCCTTGTTCCCAGTCTTAAGGGGGACAATTGTAATTTTTGCCCTTTGAGTATGATGCTAGCAGTGGATTTGTCATATATGGTCTTTATGTTTAGGTATGTTTCCTCTAGTCCCGTATTGCTGAGAGTTTTCATCATAAATGGGTGCTGGAGTTTATTAAATCCTTTTTCTGAATCTATTGATATGATCATGTGGTTTTAAGCCTTCATTTTGTTTTCATAGTGTATCACATTTATTGATTTGCGAATCTTGTACCAACCTTGCATCCTGGAACAAATCCCAAGTGATCATTGTGTATGATGTTTTTAATGTATTATTGTATTTGGTTTGCTAATTAATTAATATTTTGTTGAGGATTTTAGCATTTGTGTTCATCAGGGTTACTGGCCTATAACTTTAATTTTTGTAGTGTCTTCATCTGGTTTTGGAATTAAGATAATGCTAGCCCTGTAAAATTGTATTTTTTAGAATAGTTTGATAAGGAGGGGTGTTAGTTTCTCTCAAAATGTTTGGTAAAATTTACCTTTGAAACTATCGTGTGATGGTCTTTTGTTAGGAGTTTCCCCCCACTTTGGTGAGCTTTTTATTTTTAATTTTTATTTTTTAATTATATTTTATTGATCATACTAGTACAGTTATCCTGATATTTCTCCTTTTGCCCTCCTCCATGCAGCAACCCCCACTCCTTCAGGCAGTTTCCCCACCATGGTTCATGTCCATGGGTCATGTGTATATGTTCTTTGACTACTCCATGTCCTATACTGTACTTTACGTCCCCATCACTAGTTTAGTCACTAAACTACCTATTTGTACTTCTTAATCCTCTCACTTCTTCACCCATTCTCCCACACCCCTTTCCCATCTGGCAACTATCAAAAAGCTCTCTGCATTCATGATTCTCTCCCTGTTCTTCTTGTTTACTTAGGTTTTTTTTAAAGATTTTATTTATTTATATTTAGAGAGGGAAGGGAGGGAGAGAGAGAAACATCAATGTGCGGTTGCTGGGGGCCGTGGCCTGCAACCCAGGCATGTGCCCTGACTGGGACTCGAACCTGCGACGCTTTGGTTCACAGCCCGCTCTCAGTCCACTGAGCTATGCCTGTTTTTTTTTTTTTAGATTCAATTGTTGATAGTATTTTTGCCATTTTATTGTTCATAGTTTTGATCTCCTTTTTCTTAAATAAGTCCCTTTGACATTTCATATAGTAGTGGTTTGATGATGATGAACTCCTTTAGTTTGTTCTTGTATGGGAAGCTCTTTATCAGCCCTTTGATTCTAAATGATATCTTTGCTGGGTAGAGTAGTCTTGCCTGTAGGTCCCTGCTTTTCATGAATTTATGTTGGGAGTTTTTTGATTACTGCTTCAATTTCACTGAGTTTAATCTGCCTATTCAAATCTCTGATTCATCTGATTTAGTTTTAAAAGACTGCATGTTTCTAGGCATTTATTCATTTCTTCCGGGTTATCCAATTTGTTGGCATATAGTTGTTCATAATATTTTCTCATAATCCTTTGTATTTCTTTGGTCTTAGTTGTTATTTCTCCTCTTGCATTTTGATTTTTTTTTTTTAACTTTGATCCTCTCTCTTCTTGGAGAGTCTGGTTAAAGGTTTGTCGATCTTGCTTATCTTTTCAAAGAATGAACTCTTGAATTCATTGGTCTTTTGTATTGTTTTCTTAGACTCTGTCTTTCATTGCTTCTCTGATCTTTATTATTTCCTTTATTTTACTCACTTTGGACTTTGGTGGTTCTTTTTCAAGTTCCTTTAAATGCAAAGTTAGATTGTTTATTTGAGCTTTTCTTGTATCTTGAGATAGGCTTGTAATGCTCTAAATTTCCCTTTTAGGACTGCTTTCCCAGTATCCCAGTGATTTGGGGTTGTTGTTCATTTTCATTTGTTTCAAGTACCTTTTGATTTCTTCCTTGATCTCATTGTTGCCCCATTCATTGTTTAAGGACATGTTATTTAGCTTCCATGTCTTTGCGTATTTTTCAGTGTTCTTGTGCTTGATTTCTAGTTTTATAGCAGTGTAGTCAGAGAGGATGCTTGATATGATTTGAGTCTTCTTAAATGTATGGAGACTTGTTTTGTGTCCTAACACATGGTCTGTCCTAGAAAACGTTCCATGTGTACTTAAAATGTGTGTACATTCTGCTGCTTTGAGGTGAAATGCTCTGAAGATATCAATTAAATTCATATGATCTAATGTGTCATTTAGGACTGCTGTCTCCTTGTTAATTTTCTGTCTGGAAGATCTATCCATTGAAGTCAATGGTGTGTGAAAATCCTCTACTCTGACTGTATTTCTGAAAGTCTCTCCCTTTATGTCCATTAAGATTTGCTTCACATATTTAGGCGCACCTATGTTGGATGTGTAAATTTTTACTAGGGTTATATCCTTTTTTGTTGGAGTGTTCCCTTTATGATTATGTAGTGTCCTTCTTTGTCTCTTGTTGTAGCCTTGGTTTTAAAGTCTATTTTTGTCTGATAGAAATACTGCTATCCCAGCTTGTATTTCTTTTTTTATTTGCATGAAATAATCACTTTCCATCCCTTTACTTTTGGTCTGTGTCTTTCATTCTGAGGTGGTCTTTTGGAGGCAGCGTATATATGGGTCTTGTTTTCTTAGCCTTTCAGCTACCCTGTCTTTTGATTGCAGCATTTAAGCCATTTACATTTAAAGTGATTATTGATACAAATTTAGTACTGTTTTATTTTTCAACTCTTTTCTTCTGTTTTTCTCCTACCTTTTTCTTCCTTCTTCTTCCTTCTACTTCTTCTTTTTCTTCACCCCCCTTCTCCTGAGCCCCTCCCTCTTCCTTCTGCTCTTCCTCCTAAAGCAAGCCCTTTCTTTACCTTTTGTTGCAATACTGGTTTGGTGTTAGCAAAGTCCTTTTGCTTTCTTTTGTCTAGGAGGCTCGTTATCTCTTCTTCAGTTTTAGATTATAACCTTGCTGTGCAAAGTAGCCTTGGTGTAGGTCCTTGCTTTTCATTATCTTAAATATTTCACACCACCTTCTGGCTTGAAATGGTTTGTTGAGAAATTAGGTGACAGTCTAATGGGAGCTCCTTTGTGGGAAACTAGTGTTTTCCTACAGCTTTTTAGATTGTCTCCTTGTCTTTAAGTTTCACCATTTTAATGATGATGTTTCTTGATGTGGGCCTTTTAGTGCCATCTTGTTTGGGGCTTCTTCACTTCGTGGAATTGTGCTTCTTTTTACTTCACCTGGTTAGGGAAGTTTTGGGTAATTATTTCTCCAAATAGATTCTTGATCCCTTCCGCACTCTCTATTCCTTTTGATGTTCCCATGGTGCAGATGTCGTTACACTCCATGTTGTGTTTCTTAAATCTCCTCATTTTTGAAAACCTCTTTTTTCTTGAGCGTTTTCTTTTGCTCTGAGCGTTTTTCTTTTACTTTGTTTTCCAAATTGCTGATTTGATCCTCTGCTTCATCTAACCTACCATTGATTCATTCCAGTGTATTATTTATTTCAGATATTGCATTCTTTATTTCTGACTGTTCTTTTTTTATTGTTTCTATGTCTTTTTTTAATGTTGTTGATTATCCTTATAATCATTATTCTAAACTTTGTATCTGAAAATTGCTTGCCTCCATTTAGTTCTGGCTCATTCTCTTGTTCTTTCATTTTGGGCCTGTTTCTTTGTCCTCCCATTTTGGTTGCCTCTTTGTGTTTGTTTCTATGTATTAGGTAGATCTGCTACAATTCTGGTGTAGATCTATGTCAGACACTGCTTGTGACTGACCCTGGGCAACCTGTTTGGAGCTATCTGTGACCTACAACTTGTGGCTCCCTCTTCTGGAGCTAGGGCTCTGCAGAAAGAACCATGCAGCACACCATGGCTAGTTTATACCAGCCTGGGGTTTGGGGGAGGGTCAGCTAATGTCTCTAAGCTCACAGAGATCCACCTTTGCCTTCACGGTGTCTGTTAGGATTAATCACTGAAACAGTCTCCAGCTGTACTCCTCAGCATCCTGGCTGAAGCTCCAGAGAGGGGCAAGAGAGATTCCTATCCCCATTCCCAGGCTGATGCCAGATGGAGGGGAGTGCTCTGCCTGAGAAAGTTGACTTCTGCAGTATGGGGAATGACTCAGCACAGGGATCCTGGTGGCCTACCCTTCTCAGTCTCTCTTCACATGGCTTTTGTCCATTCTGCTCTCTCTCTGCCAGAGCCCAGGGTTAGTGGCTGCAAATGAATTTTTGTGTATTGGCCCTTTAAGAAGCTTCTGCATCTCTAGCTGTCCCTCTATGGTGGGCCAAAACCCCACTGCTTTTCACAGCTGAATGTTATTTGGTTCCTTTCCCTGTCTGGTGCTCTAGGCTTGGGAGCCCAGCTTGGGGTTTAGATCACAATCCCCACCCCCCCACTTCTCAGGGTGAACCCTCTGGTGCTCAAATATCCCTTCGAATTTCAGCTGCTATCTGTGAGAGCCCCAGCCAGCCCTTTTGCATGTTTGCATTTCCTAGAAGTCTCAATGTGGTGATGTGTGTTCGGTTGGTTATTCAGGATGATTTTTCTGTAATTTTAGTTGTAATTCCAGTTTGGTCCTAAAGGAGGTTAGAGGTTAGCGTAGCTTCCACTCACCCTGCTACCATATTGGTTCCCCCCAAAGTTATAAAACAGGAATATTTTCATTTTGAGACAAATAATATAAATGAAAGAATTCTTTGCACTTAAAATCAGTCTCTACCAAAGCATTTCTGTCTTAGTGTATTTATAAATTATTTGGAGTCAAAAGGCTTTTTTTTTGACAATGAATTGGTTGACCTTAATTCTTTAAAACTTATTTGTATCATGTTTTATAACAAAGTAGAAATTCGTGTATTAGTCGTTTTGGGCAAGGTAGAAGGTAGCTAAAAAGTATCACTATTTCTGCACTATCTTTTTTTCACTAGGCATTTTTACTACCAATTTGTGAAGCAGCAGCTATGAGAAAAGTGGTAAAAGTATATCAAGAATGGATTCAGCAAGAGGAAAAACCTTTGTTCATGCAAGAACCTGAAGAAATTGTGGTTTCTTCTTCAGACTTACCTTGCATTGACAATGTCACAGACCATGATATTTCAATAGAAGAAGGAGAAAAGAGAGAAGAGGTGAAATGATAAGGCTTACATATTTTGTTATATGTTTAAAAGATTAGATTTTCACAAAGGTGTAACTTTAACACATATATGCTTAGTAAATGGGAAGGTAAAGATGCCATTAGTATATTTTATAATTTTGATGATGTAACAGTTACATCAGTACCGTGTCCCAAAGCTCTTTGATGTCACAACTTTAAACAAAATTAATATTGAGGTTATATAATAACACTTTATGTTATTTTCTAGATCAAAATTAGATGCTATTATAAAAGGTGTAATGTTTATAACTGTGGTTGTAGATCAAAATGGGTGTTGTAGTACATACTGTATTTTTCAGACTATTTGATGTACGCCGCCCCCCTCCCCCAAATTTGGGAGAAATAATGGTTGTTAATGCTGCTGTTGCATTCTGTTTACATTTATGTTGGTAAAATATTATGTTATTAAGTATTTTACCACATTTTTTGCTTCAAAATTTTTTTCCTATTTTCTTCTAAAACCTAGGTGCATCTTCTGGTCCAAAAATACAGTATTTCTTAGAGTGATTACCAAACTATGGTTTCTTCTTGCCTGGCTTATTCTAGGATTGGGTACCCAGCACAAACCAGAATATTCAGAATTATTTCTTGAAAATTTTTGCATTGATGCCAATTTCAGAATTAAAAAACACTGGTGTATTAAGTCATTTGATCTGTGATAAGAATAACTGGAGTTAACTCACAGTAGGGAAAAGAGAGTAGAAGCAGAAAAGGAGTAAAACAAATTCCTTTTATTTCTTTAGCCTGCATAATTCTTGTCCTTGGTTGTTTAACTAAAAATGAGAGACATGTAACTTCTTAAATCCAGATAGGAGCAATTTGATAATGTTTATTCATGTTGGTGGTTCATTTAATATTATCAATGAAATTTATCAGGAGATTATTCTAGAGTGGGCAGGCCACATTCTACAGGGATTCAGTGAATCAGTACTTACATATATGTATATGTCTGGATGTAGGAAACTTTGTGTATGAGACATGGATAATAAATATATAGATATATATTTTTGTAGAGCTTCCTCCCCTGTGTCTAAGAAGGGGGAAAATATAACTAAGAAATATAATTGAAGTGAATAAAATTAACAGTGTAAATTATAAAATAATATTTGCAGTTCTATTGGTTATACACCAACAAAAATATCTAATTTTGGCATCAAGCTAGAAGATAAACCTATCAGTCTAAATAATTTGTTTTCCTCCAATTTTGAATCATGAATTTATAACTTAGGACTGAACCTCCTGTGTGTCATTTATTATCCTTAAATAAAAATAACAGATAATATAAGCTATCTACATACATAATTGAAAAACAAGCAGTTGAAAGAGGGAGGCAGGCAGGCAGGAAAGAATGAAGCAGAGTGACGTAGGTATATTTATTGCATAGGTGTGTTTGTTCTGCTGCTTACTCAGATACTGCAGCCAGTGTTGCCATTAGAGGTGTGATTTTTTAAAATGCCAGAAACACTTGCTAATGGCATGAGCCAAAAACAAAAGTTAGAAGCATTCATTGATATTTCTGATAATTCAGTATATTTAAAAATCATTTAAAATTAGACATTAATTTTAAAATGGAGTTAACTTATAGATTCAGATAATTTTGTAATTTTTTTTAAATAATGGGTGTAAAATGTTTGTAAGACATGCTGGATACAGGAGAATTTCTGTTATGTGCATGCTCTCATGCTCCTCGTATGTTTAGCATTCCATTAAAAATGTCAGTGGTATTATCAATTCTTATGGCAACAAAACATTCACAAATGTCAGTGTTCTGTAAAACATGATAATGCCCATATTTAGAATTGTGTTGGAGATACAAGCATGAAAAGACATAATTTCTACCTTCACATAACTTAATGGTTTAGCAAGAACACAAATATGCAAAATAAGTAATATAAAACAATATTATTGCTGTGACTAGAGTGTGAAAAAGGGAAATATCTGACTGCTTAGGGAAGGCTTCACGGAGGAGGTAGTATAATGTGAAGAGTAGGTAACAAATGGGATAGGAACCACACAGTGTGAATAGAATCTACAAGATATGAGAGATGGTGAAAATATTTTCATCTGGCTATAGTCAAGAACAGGTGGGAGGGAATGATAGGGTATGTGAGTTAAGCAAGAACTAGACTCTGTTCAGTGATTTGTATGCCACTGTAATGGACTTTGATTACATTCTAGACACTGGAAAACCTTTGAAGGACTATGAGTAGAAGAATGGCATGGATAGTTACATATTTCAGGAGGAGTATACTAAGTCTAGAGTAGAAGATAGATTGGAGGCCAGTCTGGAGGCAGGGAGACTAGTTAGGAAGTTTTAGCAAAGTTCAGAAGGGAAATGACAAGGACCTGATATATGTGTAGACAGGCCACAGCAATTGGAATGGGAATATAAGGTAGAAGACTGATACACGAGCTTCTTTAATGGTAAAATCGATATGCCTTCATGATTAAATTAGCTGAGAGCAAGGAGGAGATGTCCCAAGTTTCTTTTCTTTGGCAACCAGGGCACACTTGAATAGGAATTTAAAAAGTGTTTGTGGTAGCCAATTTGGCTAGAGAGGTTGGTAGAAAGTTAGGGGGGAGGGGAGGCATGGATAATAAACAGACTTTTAAACATCTTGGGTTTGAGGTGTCTGTGGATCACTCCAGAAGAATTATTCAGAAGATTACCTGACTCTAGGGGTATGGAGCTTAAGATAAAGGTATATACTAGACCATGGTATATGGTTTGGGCCCCTCGGAGCTCACTGAGTTCAGTGCTCTTTCTTGTAATGGCAGAGTATGTACTTTGTATTAGACTAAACCTCCTGTATAAGCTCTAGACAAACTTTTCAAAGAAGAACTATTTGAAGATACTGGTGAGTGACCAAAAGCTGAAAGAAACTAGAGAGTAACTTTAAAAAAGGGAACAACATTGTTGAATGAAATTTTTGTTTGCGCGGCTTTTCACCTGAGGGAAATCCCTGGTCTGCAAGACTTTCGACAGCTAAAACGCAAGTAGAAAGCTGCTGTTGTAGTGGTTTTAAGTATCAGTATTCTATCTTAGGATAACAGGAGTTTTACTAGTCTTAAGTAGGATAAATAGAGGCTATTTTCTATTTTATTTATGTTATGTAGATTCTGGTACTTATAAGACATGTTTTGAGAAGATGCTTAGTGGTGGGACCCATTAATTTCCAGTTTACTTCAACTTACTGACTTGTCATATTCTTAATTAATCATATTAAAAACTTGGTATTTTGCTTCAGGAAAATGGGACCAATATTGCTGATCATGTTCTAAATTCCACTTGGGCAAAAAATGGCACATACCAAGATGCTCTTCATAGTGCCTCTGAAGAAGCCACAGAACAAAATATGCGAGCTGGTGCCCAGGCAGTTCTGCAGGTGGAGTCCTCTTTGATTATTTTTTTTAAATAAAATTATCATTAAATATTTCAAATGTAGTTCAGTATCTCAGTGTAGAGTATAATTTTTTAAATGTCATAAATTTGCCACCCATGTTTATCAGTTAATGTTGTCATTAATTTTGTGTTTTCTTTAACTTTTACTTTATATCAATAAATATGACATTACTTTTTTAGATATTTTAAAAATTTATATAAATTATGTCATGGTATACTATCTTCCTCAACTTTCCTTTTGTATTAACTATTGTTTTTGAGATTCATTTTAACTAATTTGTGGTATTGCAATATATGATTATTTCACATTTTATTTGTTTTTCTGTTGATGGTTGTTTAACTTGTTTCCAGTATCTTACTATTCCAGATAAGTGTTTCATTGAACATTCTTATGTATGTAATTTTTTGCACATGGGAGAATTTCTGTAGGATATAAACCTAGAAGTAGAATTAGTGGATTTGAGGATTTGTACATCATTAGCTTTACTGTTACTGCCAAATTGTTCTCCAACATGGTTATAATCATTGACATTTCCTTCAGTAGTATTTGTGAGTTCTTGTTCCCTTATCATCTTCACCATAACTTGTATAGTCAGATTTTAAGTTTTGCTGCTCCTATTTATGTGAATGGTTACGTCATTTTTTTTAAGTTTGTCTTTCCCTGTTTTTTTTTAATTCTTTATTTTATTGATTATGCAACTACAGTTGGCCCATTTCCCCCCCTCACTCCCCACCACCCTGCCCATCCCCTCCCACCCTCATTCCCCCCTTTAGTTCATGTCCATGTGTCATAAGTTCTCTAGTGTCTACATGTCCCATACTATTCCTACCCTCCCCCTGTCTATTTTCTCCCTACTGTCTGTGCTACTTATTCTCTATATCTTTTCCCCCTTCCTTCCTCCTCCTACTTCCCTGTTGCTAACCCACCATTTGATGACTTTTTTTAAAATTTTTTTTAAACATTTTTTTTTAAAGATTTTATTTATTTATTTTTTTAGAGAGGGAAGGGAGAGGGAGAGAGAGAGAGAGAAACATCAATGTGCGGTTGCTGGGGGACATGGCCTGCAACCTAGGCATGTGCCCTGACTGGGAATCGAACCTGCGATGCCTGGTTCGCAGCCCGCGCTCAATCCACTGAGCTATGCCAGCCAGGGCTTGATGACTTTTTTTTTACTGTTCATATTTTTAATCTTCTTTTTCTTAGGTAAGTCCCTTTAACATTTCATATAGTAAGGGCTTGGTGATGATGAACTCTTTTAACTTGGCCTTGTCTGAGAAGCACTTTATCTGCCCTTCCATTCTAAATGAAAGCTTTGCTGGATAGAACAATCTGGGATGTAGGCCCTTGCTTTTCATGACTTGGAATACTTCTTGCCAGCCCCTTCTTACCTGTAAGGTCTCTTTTGGTGTGTTCCTCCTTGGGTCCCACCTCTTTGGGACTCTCTGAGCTTCCTGGACTTCCTGAAAGTCTATTTCCCTTGCCAGATTGGGGAAGTTTTCCTTTAATATCTGTTTAAATAAGTTCTCAATTTGTTGCTCTTCCTCTTCCCCTTCTTGTACCCCTATAATTCGGATGTTGGAACATTTAAAGGTGTCCTGGAGGTCCCTAAGCCTCTCCTCAGTTTTTTGAATTCTTGTTTCTTCATTCTTTTCTGTTTGGTTGTTCCTTTCTTCCTTCTGGTCCACTCCACTGATTTGAGTCCCAGATTTCTTTCTCTCACTATTGGTTCCCTGTGCGTTTTCCTTCATTTCTCT
>PVIA01009324.1:0-62178 GCA_004024845.1 Tonatia bakeri
GTTCCTTCTACTTCAGGAACTCCTGCTTCTGCCCTTGACCACATGCTTAGGTACCACCAAGCCTCTGAGGAAGTTATGACCTAGACCTAACTTCATCCTTTGAGAGCTCAGCATGTCAAGCCAGATCCTGGTTTACAGCCAAAAGGGAGTCTAGCTCTGTGGGGAGATTTGCTTTACTTGATCAATTTTTGTTTTTAAAGTAACAAAGTTTCCTTTCTCCCTGCATAAGTAAAGAGGCCATTGTCAGGCCTCCATTGTCCATTAAGACCTTGTCCCTGAGATGCAGTCCTGGTCCTGTGGGAGTGGGCATTGTGGGGCTTTTCTAGAGGAACAGGATTTCAGAGATGAGACCTGTGGGACCATCCCTTTTTGGACACTGGGGCTAGGGGTTTGAGATCTTTCTCACACAGATTTTAGTACCTGGCTCACAGTGTTTGTTCCAGATGGATACTCCTGCCCCCATCCATTTCCAGATGGATAATACAACCAACACCCTGGAATCCCAGGAACCATTATCTCTAAGAACCATTAATTTCTTTCCCTTTCAACCACCTACTCTCTGGACCTTGTCATTACCTGGAATCTTACCTTCTGTCTCAAATGCAACTGTGACCATCTACATCCCTTCTCGTTATATCATTTCTTTTCATGTCACTCTGAGGCACCTAGCAGCATATCTTTCACATAAGAAGCACTGAAGTGATATTTTCTAAATACGTCATACTAGTTGCTGGACCTCATTAACACTCAAGTTCATCAATCCTTCCTGTTTCCCAATCCATTAGCCAATCTACCTACATTTCCACCTGTTGAAAGCTGATATGCCCCTTAGTCTAGAACTGAGGTACTGTCTGTCCCATATAAACATGTTGAGCTCTCCCCAAACATAGGAAAAAAGGGGAGCACATCCAATTCATTCTGCAGTTTCAACGTTTATTTCTGATACCAAAACTTGACAGCACACAAGGGGGGAAAAAGTAATAGACAAGGAATGGCAAATAAATTTATTTTGCATGCCACTTTCAGTCAACAGGATGTGGCTCTCTACATAGCTGTGTTTAGAAGGAATCTGGGCTTCAGCCTCATTTGGGGAAAGACTATTGCAACTGATTGGCAATATCTGTGAACATAAGAAAGGAAAACAATTTAAATCAATGATATATATCAAATAGTAAGGAATATAAATACCAAACAATGCTTCCTCATACTGTTTTCATTTCCCCACCATGCATTTACTAATTACCAGCTTGTGCATATAAATGCATCCCCATGGACCCTACATCTCCCAATGACCCTAGCTACCCAATCCAAAGTGATATACCTACCCAACATCTCACTCTACCCAGAAGAAACCAATGGCACCAAAGTTGGCAGCAAAGTTGGCACTGGCTGTACCACCAGGGCCAATGATGGGGCCAGTGAAGGTCTGAGGAAACCTGGAGCGGGCATTCTGGTGATATCTGGCCCAGAAGGTAAATGGGATTCTGGACCAAGGATCTCCAAAATCTCCTTCCTCATCCCAGGTCAGCAGCTCAAACTCAATGTCATCCCAGCTCCAGGGCCCAGATACAGCCTCATCTCCAATCCCCATGCGGGTTCTCGCCTCAGCCCGAGCCTCAGCCTCAGCCGCAGCAGCATCCAGAGCATCCAAGGCCTCATCTGCGGCCTCCATGAACTGTGCAGTCCAGTCACGAGGGTCTCTCTTCTGAACCTGGGATGAGAAATAGAAAATAAAACCCGTAATAGTATTAGTTAATATTTATGAAGCTCCTACTATATGGAAGTTTGTCCAGAAGGTATCCACCCACGTACTATGAAAACCAGACACATTTATTGAATAAGATAGAAGATACAAGAAACATTGTACATAGGACAATGATGCCTTAGTCCCCTTCAAAGTAGGTACCTCGGGACATCACACAGCTCTCCCAACTGCCATCAGCTGCCCCATCATATTTTTCTGAATCTCATCAACGGTCTGAAATCTCTTCCCTTTCAAAGGTAATTGTAGTTTTAGGAAAAGTCAGAAGTCACAGGGCACCAAATCTGGGTGGTAGCAGGTGTGAGTCACCTGGGTGACTAGATGTTTTGCCAAAAAACTCTGCATGAGGCATGAGCAGGTGTGTTGTGGTGATGAAGCTGCAGGCTTCTGAATCATCCAAATAGTTTCTACAGAGGAATGTTGAAGCTTAATGCAAAATTTGATGGAGATCTATTGTTCTACTTGCTCACTCATTTTGAAGGCAACTGCCACACAGTACACATGTTCACTGAATGGCGTCTATAGCCCGCTCTGACTAGTACAGTGAAGTCATCATTGTTCATGTATGTGCATCCCAGTCCACTTTCCTTGGCTGCCAGGTTACATCATAGTTGCACACACTGCTCTCATTATATTAACAATGGCTGCACTTTTTCTGGACAGAGCTTGTATATTTAGCATTCTACTTTGTGTTATTGTTTCCTTAATAACAACGAAAAGTCCACCAGCACCTACTATGTGCAATACCTGGGATCTGATTCTTGTTCTGGACCATTCCCAGCCAGCCATATCTCACCCCATCAAGTCAGGAGCAATTCATCTATTACCTCTGCAATGAATCTCAGCACTTTCATCTTGCTAGTCTCATGGTATGAACGGAGGCCCCAGAGGAACTCATACTCAGGAGGGTTGCTGTTGGGCACTCGTCTATAGTCCAGGTACCTTAGAAAGAGCAAAAAGATCTTTGTTTCTATCAAGGTGGAATGATAGTCCATTAATGCACATTATCCTAGAGTTTGAAACCCCAGATTTCAGGTAGCAACTCCCCCAAGACTCATTCCTAAACACAATCAGTGTATTTACCCTTTAACACTCAGGCCTTACAGTTCCTGTGTTAGTGCTTCTACATTAAGAAATCATCTAGAGCTTCAGGGGAGGCTTGCACAGGGTCATAGAAAGGACAACACTCAATCTCATGGCCTCTGTCCCAGCTGTAGCACTAGGTTCTTATAATCTTGTCAGTGAGCCACAGATAGGCCTGTTGCACTGATGACACTGCAGTGCAAAAGCCTCAGCAGATCCAACCTTGGACATGTCGACTGTGGAGATGGTGGATAAGCTTCACTTGCAAGATAACTATACTATAGAAAAATTCAACCACAAGCAGTATACTAAGTATGTATTTCTGAGTGCATATGTTTTCTGTGTGTGTGTATATATTTAGTGTAAAAAATGAGTGTGAGAAGAACTTTCTGAGACTGACCAGTACACAGAAATCAAGAGGACCAGATAAAGTCCTTTAGGCAACACTTACTTTTGCTTTACAAATTCATAAGTGAGAAGTTTCCTCAGATCTCCAAGGAGAGGATGTCTCACTCTGCAAGTAAATAAATGAACCCATAATCAGAGACTATGATATTGCCCCCCAAAAGAAAAGAGCTTTCCAGCACAGAGGTCAGAGATAAGAAAAGAGGCAGAGGGTTCATGACTATTTCCCTATCTATCCAGGTCATATTACTGGGGTCTGTACCTCCCCATACCCACTAGAACACCAGGCTGATGTAATCCTGGGACCATCCTCTGTTGTCAAAGGATAGTATAAACAGGCAAGAGATGGGAGAGCCCAGTCATACCCAGGACGCAGTCCCATCTTGCGTAGTGCCTCCCAGAGGACAGCTGCAGTGGGAGGCAAGGGGAAACAAGGGGTGGAAAATGAGCATGGAAATCAGGCTGTAGCCAACCCCCAGCAGCAGGTCCAGGCACTCACCTTCACTGGCACGGTTGCCATTCATAAAGATAACGCCCAAAATCACTAAGAGGAGACCCAGCTTGGGTGTGTCTTTGGTCCTAAAGGAGTACAAAAAGAAGATGCGTTGAGCAGCCATTTTCACAAGACACTCTAGACAGCATCTAGCTTCCCCAGTGTTCCTCAGCTAGGGGACAATTATACTCTAACTCTGCCCATGACCCTACTATGTGACCCTGAATCTTGGATCCTGACCTACTTCCAGAAGAAAAAGCACCACTGAGAAAGGCAATGTTCCACCTCCTTTCCCGTCTTACGTTCCCAGTATGCCAGCCAGGGACTCAGGGGTACTGATGAGAATATACAGGTGTTCTTCTTTGTCAATTTCCTTTAGTTGAATCCCAAATTTCTACAGGGAAAGGAAAACAGACTATGAAATTACAAAATCTAGCATAAGCTACCCATACTTGGTCACTCACCTTCCTGGGAGACTTGCCCTAAACTCCCAGTAGAAATCCCATGAATCTTTGAAATCAAGACTATTACTACTATCACTGTGATAGTGTGCCCTATCACTCCTGAGCCTTAGGAACTGCCTTCTTACCTTCTCCAGTACAAAGCATGCACGTTCAATGATTTCTGGATAAACATCAGTGTATTCACGGATGATATCCCTCAGCATTTCTGTAGGACAGAAGAGGGAGCACCTTGGCTGAGCAGGGGCCACAGATCTGCAGCCCCTTTGACAGCTCTGCTAAAAACACAGTCAGCGCCCTCAAAGGTGAACAAGGAAGAAATCAGCCATGGAAGGAGGGGATTAAAGGGGATGGGACTTATATATAAGCAAAGGTATGTCCACAGAGCATGGGGTGAGGAGAAGAGCAGAGCCCCAGGAGAGGGCACTGGATGCCTACCTGAGCGTTTGATGGGCACCTTTGTGTAATCTTTAAGCATCAGGTACTTGACCAACTTATTCGCCTAGGAGAAGAAAAGGAAATTTTTTTCAGACTTAAGATATTTACATAAAATTTAGTTGAGTTATAGATGGAAGGATGACAAAGAGCAAGAGAGGGGAGATATGAGTGGGGAGTTAGAGTGCTTACTCTTTCCTGAAGAAGGGCCACATCTCGGGGCTGTGAGGCACCCATGTTCTGTGAGGCACGTGAGTTGGGAGAGGGTCGCAGGTTTGGTGAGGGTCTCAGGTTCTGCCAGTCAGGTGGGACTGGCCAGTCAGTGGGGATCCAGTCAGGTGGGAGCGGCCAGTCAGTGGGAAGTGGCCAGTCGGGTGGTAGTGGCCAGTCAGATGGTAGCTGCCAGTCAGGAGGGCCTTGCCAATCTGGAGGACCCTGCCATCCAGGTGGGGTCTGCCATCCAGGTGGGGTCTGCCACCCAGGTGGACTCTGCCAGGCCAATGGGTTTGGCCAGACAACTGGACCAGGCCAGACAATGGGATTTGGCCAGATCACTGGGTTCTGCCAGATCACTGGGTTCGGCCAGATCACTGGGTTCTGCCAAGCAACTGGGTTTTGCCAGGCTGGTGGGGTCTGCCTAGCTTGGGGGCCCTGACGTGCTGGTGGGGTCTGCCTGGCAGGCTGGTTTTGCCAGCCTGATGGGTTCTGCCAGGCCAATGGGGTCTGCCAAAGCACATTGGGAGGTGCTCCAGGTGGGTTCTGAGAGGTAACTGGAACAGCTGCTGACCTCCAGGTCCCTGCAGGCAGTGGGGCTCGCCTGTGATCCCCACTACTATTCTCTTCCATATTCAAGTTATTAATCTGCATCACAAGAGAGAAGGAAGGTCCAGGGTTACCAGTTGTTTCTGTGTCCTCACCCTATCCATTCCAGGAAGGCCCCCTAAAACCCTCACCTATAGTGACAGCCTGACCCACTAGCCAATGGTCACCCTGACTCCTGGGCTTGTCTTTCACTGTGTTTCAGGAAGGAGTTTCATTTCTGAACCAGGCCAGGATCAACCCAAGGGTGGGGTCTGAAGCTGTTCTTCCTATGTCTACCACTGGCTCTGCTTGTACCACCATGGACAAATTACTGAAGTCACTTCACCTCTCTAGCACTTAGTTTCCTTCTCTGTAAAACTGAGACTATGGTCCCTAAGTGATATGAGGCACCTTAAGATTTCATGAGTGAGATAACCTGTGTGAGTGCCTAGCTTAAGGCCTAACACATGGTGGCTACTATCAAAATGTAAACTTAATTACATACAGGTTGTACATATTATATCTCATCTCCCCATCAGTCTGTGGACACTCAGAGGGCAGGAATGACCACATTCACCTTAACATCCCCTATAATATAGCTGAACACAGGCAGATATAAATATAGATATAGAAACCTCTATACCTATATATTGATTTCATTTTTAGAACAAATAACCTCAGAGAAGAAAGGAGAGAACCCAAATCAGAGTGGAGCTAGCAGTGATCTCACCTTGCGGGTCCTCTTGCCCCGAATTATAGTCCTGGACTCCAGATTCTGAGCCTGGGAACCATCTGCTGATGTCTGTGCAGCTGCACCATCAGATTCAGAGATACCTGGGTCAGCCTCCATGTCAGCCTGGGAAGTGGCCATCTTGGTTTGGGTGACATTCTGGATCTGAGTATCAGCTGTTGGGGCCTTAGTGGTATCATTCCAAGCCTTGAAGGCTGTCTTAGGCTGAGTGTTTGACATCTCATTGGCATTGAAAGCCTGAGAGAAATTGTAAGTGGCATTTGAACTCACCTTAGTAGTGGCATTTTGGGCCTTGAAGGCCACCTCAGACTTGTTGGCAGTTAACTCATTGGTTGCTACCTGAGAAAAATCATAGGCAGCATTTGAGCCATTTGGGGTGGCATTCTGGGTGACAAAGGCTGCTTTAGGTGGCATCTCCTTGGCATTAAGAGCCTGAGAGAAATCATAGGCAGCATTTGGGCCTTTTGTGGTGGCATTCTGGGCCTTAAAGGCTTCTTTAGGCCTAGCTGCAGCTGCTGAAACCTGATTATCAGGCTTCTCACTGGCTGTTGGGGGCTGTAAACTCTGGGGACTAGAATTTTGCCCGCAGGCAGCTGCAGGAGCCTGGTTGGTAGGTGGAGCCTCTGAGATCTGGATGGCCTCCATCAGGGTCTGCATAAGCAAGGTGCTGTCTTCTACAGAGGCCTCATCCTGTAAAATACAGGGCAGAAAGTTAAAATCTCTGGGCCTCTGAAGGACGAGCTGAGGGGTAGAGGGAGCAGCACAGGGGAGGTGCAGGCAGGGGGCTGGTGCAAAAAGAGGAGGGCTGAGGTAAATAGCTAGACCACTGAGGAGGGGGACACAGTGATATCAAAATAGGGGCTGAGTAGGGTATGGGCTAAAAGGAGGGTGGAGTGGGAAGAAAAGAGGGCTTTAGGTGAAGGGAGGGGTGGTCAAGCAGTGAGATTAGAGCAAAGCAGAGTGGTGTGACTTCAGAGCTCTGGACTGGGTGGTGGAAGCCTCACGAGGAGTTGAGGAGAATAAGGGGGGGGGGTCGCAGGGAGTGGGGAATGCAAGGCGAGTGGGAGAGTGGAGGTGGGTGGTTGGGGAAGGGGGCAGCAGACTGCTCTACACCCTCAGGACTAAGGGAAAAAATGGTTCCTTATCCAACCCGCATTCTCTGGGCAGATTGCCCTGACTGCTAACAGGGTCTCCCCTCTCTATGAGCAAGGGACTGATGGCTGAAAAGGGACGCCCCTCCCCCCTCGATAAACACTACGAATCTGAAAGACAGTGGAGTCCAGGCATCAAGAGGGCGTGCAAAGAGGCCCAGGGGGAACTGTCCGCTGGGGAAATGGGGATGAGGGTAGAGATCTCACCTGTAAGTCCAGGGGGCCCGCACCGCAGTCCATTTTCTGAGCCATGGCTCCAGTCCCTCTGGCAAGAGCAGAGCCTGGGGGTTGTGGTGGAGAAGCCGGACGTTATACTACGGAGGGCAAATACGAAGAACCAAATCTGGGGGTGGGGTGTTTAGGGTTTGATTGTGGGGACCGATAGGGTGCTGAATGTGAGGGGAACGGGCCGGATCCATGGGGCAGAAGTGAATGGGTGTCCAGATGGAGGTTCTGAATCCCGCGGAGCTACCGAAGGGGAGAAGCTTCAAATCGGGGTTCGGAAAGAAGATAAAGTCTGAATCTTTCTGGGATTGGGGTTTGGGAACCTCACTTGGGAAACTGAATGGAGGTTTCGAATGAGAAGGAATGGTATAACAGTACAGACTGAGGACCAGAAATATGTGGAGATTCTGGACGATGGGAAGGTTTCAGAGAGAGAGAGAGAGAGGACAGGGGTTCTGAATAAGGGAGGACCAGGGGAAGGGTGTGAATCAGGGTTTGGGGAGTGGAAGGGGGATCGAAATTTGGGGTAAAGGGATCCGGATGAAAACTGGGAGGCCCGCACCAGGGGGCAAATGCCCTGCCTGGGGGCTAATTCTCACCTTGCCTCAGTCCCCGACTCCAACCCCCTCGTTGCCTCCCTTCTTCACGACTCTGAGGATCGGGATTGCAGTGCTCGGCTCTCACCAACCGCACCCTCTCCTTGTCCAGGAGAAAATGCCAGCGCGGCAGCTAGGGCGACCCCGCCTCTTCGCCTAATACACCACCCACCGCCTCACAAGGTTGTGCGCATGCGCAACAGCTGACCGACCAAATAATAAGAGTCCCGCCGACTTTCCCAACAAAAGCCTCGTTCTGAATACCATGATGCGCATGTGCAGCCGGAGGCAGTCCCGCCCCTCTGCCAACACACCATCCCACCACCAACCAAGTCAACAGCATACGACGGTCCCTCCCCTTCTACTACATCCCCTCCCCCAAACAGATGCACTGTGCCTCTAAGTCCCACCCCTTGCCCCCCACAGCCCCCTACCTTTTCCGCACTGCGTAAGGTTTCTATCCCTCTCCTTTGATGGCCCCTCCTGTTAGGTCGCATGCATTTCCACCCCCTTGCCTAGCACCACTTGAAAGTCACTATTAAGAAAATGTCTGAGTGGGGTCTCTAATTGCAACAAGTGCTCAGCTTTGGAGCCCAGGAAAAGAAATATCCAGAGAGGATACTCTATTGGAGGCAGAAAAAGTCTGCTGTCCACGTGATTCTGAATGATTCCCCCCCCCCCCCTTAACTGCTCCCAGACTCAAACATTAGCTTCTTTCCTGCCCTTGTGCAGCCCCAGGAATGAACTTATTTTGTGTGTGAAGGGGACAGCTTTTACATCACAGCACTATCTGTCCTGGGGCTGTTTTCCTCTCACAGCAGCCATGGGAGGTGAAGGTCCCCATTTTACAGATCAAAACGCACAGAACATTGCATGCATGACCTAGTAAACAGGAAATGAAAAATGTGGGCCTGGGTCTTCCTGACTCCAAAACCCATGTTTGACAAGTGGGTCCATCCCCACCAGCCCCAGTCTGTCAATATCTACCCCCAAACAAGCAACGTTTGCGTCTTTGAGACCTAAGGTCATGCTCTGCACCTGAGAGAACACAGGTGGAGGACCCCAGCCCCATCCCTGCCTATTCTATATGGATCCATCCTACAGCAAGACTTTTTCTACCTCCGATAGTATACACTGTTTGGTCATTCGTTTCCCTGGGTCCTAAAGTCCATGAGTTTACCGGTAGCCTAACACTTGTTGCGACTAGAGACCTCCTTAATAGTGACTTAAGTGGTGCTAGGCAAGGCTTTGGAGACGCATGCAACCTGGTAGGAGGGGCAATGAGTGGAGGGGCAGAACTGTGAGACGCATTTTGGAAAAGGTGGGGGTTGGTGTGTGCGGTGAAGGGTGGGACTATTATTGCTCCTTAGGGTCCACTTCCTACTTCCACTGTCAAGCCTCTATTTGAGTGGCACAAACACGCTGCCCCTGAGGCCTTCCTGGTGCCCACTGGAGCAGCCTGGACAATCGGGCACTTGTGTGTCTGAGCCATGGCAAGCCCTGATTCAGAGTAAATGTTTGTCCTGGTTCCTTCCAGGGATGGGCCTAATTCCTGGGATAAAGTGCCAATCTGTCACTAGCCGTGAGAGCCCACTCAGGTATTCCACTTCTCTGAGCCTGCCTTCTCAATATGCAAAATGGGAAGCACAAGGAGAACTTTGCTGGGGCCCTACCCAAGGACAAGGACATGCATGCTGCTGCACTTCCAGAATGACTGGAGAGACTCACAAAGGCAGAACATGATGCAGAAATGTGAGGGGACCCAAACTGAACTGATGCTTTCCAAAAATCCAAAGCAGATCTATGTACATTTCACATTTGTTCTGGCATCAGTTCCTGCCAGGAGTCTGCATATGAAAGGAAGCTAATGCCAGGAAGGACCACAGCATTTGGTCCCCAAGGGCCAACATCAGTTCTGCCTGACTGGATGACTTTCCTCATCTGTTGCATAGCAACATCCCCTGTCAGCTGCCTGTTTTTCCTCAGTACTTCCTCTGTAAAGTGTCTGCAGTGGGACGTGATCAGACTCAGGAAAGGAGGTCAAAAACACCATTTTATATGCTATCTGCTTCCATTTCCGTATCTCCAGTCATGACTTGGCCTATGAATTCTACATCCATAATCCAACTGCCGACCTCACTTCTCCAGTTGAATGGGCCTTCGTATTTTCTTCTTAAATAAATCTATTAGGGTATCATTGGTTAATAATGTTGCATAAATTTTAGTTAGAAGTTTCGGTATTAATAGATTACAAACTGATTCTTTTGTATATATCCTCCTGTTTACCAACATTCTATGTTTCTCCTTTAGTCATGTCCTTCTCTCTCCATTGTAGTAAATTCCTTTTGGGGAGATAGATTTTTGTTATTTTATTCATTGCTGTAACCTTAGGACCTAGAATGCTGCATGGCATATTTTATGTGCTCAAAAATATTTGTTTAATGAATGAATCAACCCCACCATTCACACCCTGTTGGTCAAGCAAGAAACTTGAGAGGTATTCCCCCTTTCCCTGTGATGAATTGACTTACTTTTCCTCATTATACATATAATGCATATTAATCATTAAAAATTCAAACAGTATCTAGATATTTTAGAAACCAAATGAACATCAGTCTAAATTTCATCACCTTGAAATAACTGCTATACAATTTTGATCCTACCATTAAAATAAGGCTTTATGTGTACAGGGTGGGGCAAAAGTAGGTTTATGGTTGTTAGTATGGAAAATAATACAATAATTAATAAATAATACAAGAGTAAACTATTTCACGTACTCGCAACTGTAAACCTACTTTTGCCCCACCCTGTGTATATTCTTACACACATGGATTATATGAAAAATATCTTAATAGCATTTTTGCTTATTACTTCCCACTCCTTTCTTTCACCTCTACTGTCATCTGCCAGAAGTGCATTTCTAATGACCATTTTTATAGCCTTCAATGTTCAAAGAGCATACTTTTTAAAAATTAAGATGATATACACTTTTAGAGGGGAGGGTAACTGGGTGGAAAAGGTGAAGGGATTTTAAAAATTATATGCACTTTAATGCATCTGATTTATCTTAGTTAACACTAGCTTGCCTGTGATTTGTTCTTTTACATTGCTGAATAATATTCTATGATAGTGATGTTCCACATTGTATTCAACCACTTCCCTACTGATGGTCATTCATTTTAGTTTCAGGAGTATATTTTGGCATATATGAACAACATTGTGATAAAACACTTGTATAATATCCTCATATTTTGATGCTTAATGTTTTTATTCCTA
Source organism: Tonatia bakeri (assembly GCA_004024845.1). Classification (NCBI taxonomy): domain Eukaryota; kingdom Metazoa; phylum Chordata; class Mammalia; order Chiroptera; family Phyllostomidae; genus Tonatia; species Tonatia bakeri. The sequence continues at coordinate 11,440 of PVIA01009324.1, forward strand.
TGACACCAGGTACCTAGGAGTAAGGTTGACATACTCTACAGTGCTTAGTATTATAATCTTTCCAATTTCTTTGCCAGTCTGATGTGTTTTACTGGTATCTCCTTGTGGATTTAATTTACATTTCTGATAAATAAGTAGTGGAACACATATTCATATATTAATGGACTTATTAAATTTCTTTTGTAAAGTACTTGTGTAAGTTTTACACCCATTTTTCTTGTAGCTTTGTCTTACTAACTTCTAGGACTTCTTTACACAGTCCTACAGATGCTTATCAAAAAACTCTTAGGGTTAGATGTATTTCAATTTTATTTACATTTTTGAAAAGTAATACATTGCATATACTCTAGTACATAATAGTTCCAACTGCAAAGGCCACAAAGACCAGATATTCACATTTTCATATTCCATTTGCAGCTAAGAGAATGTGATCTAGGATTTACTGGTATGTCAGGGTCCTGAAGACCACCCTCAGGTTCAATGATTTGCTAGGACTCACAGAATTCAGAAAATGTTTTTATGCTCAGGGCTATGGTTTATTACAGAGAAAAGACACTGATTTAAATCAGCAAAAGCATATAGGGCAGAGTCCAGGACAAGACCAGGCAGGAGCCTGGTTGTCCTCCTGGCTCCGGTTGTCCTCTCAGTGGAGTTGTATGGTCAGTGTTTAATTACCTCAGCAAGATGTATGACCAAAGCCAGAAAGTGCACCTGAGTGTGTCTAGGATTGTACTGGGGATCAGTCACGTAGGCATGGAACACCTGTGTGGCTGACCTTAGTTACTCAGTGTCCAGCCCATGCAGAGGTCATACTAATACTGCAATGTTCAAGGCCCCACTATAAATTTCACTGTGAACATAAACTATCTGCTCTAGCCTAAAGCCCCAGGTAAACAAAGACACTCTAATCACGTAGGACAGTCCAAGGGCTTAGAGGTTATCTCCCAGGACTTTGTCAACAGCCAGACCTGTCTTTGGAATGCAGAAATGTTTTGGTGGAATGCACAAGATTTGAACACCCAAGTCCTGCTGGGTGATCTCTTTTACTGCACAGTCATAACTCCAACCTATCACTTGGTTAGAAAGGAGTGATTTAAAGATGCAAAGATAGAATTCAATGCCATATCTGTGGTGGGAGGAGCAGCAGCCACTAGAAAATCCAGTATTTGGGAGCAGCATTGGTAGCAGGGCCAAGGGCACCATTCGTTTATTCTTCAGTGCTCAGTGGTGGCATTAATGGGATTCAACTGACTAATACTTATGGAATAATTTTTGCAATACAGCTGGGCCAGCTGCTCTTAGCAAATTAGTTTATTAATTCTAGTACTTTAAACAATTTTTAAAGATTTTATTTATTTATTTTTAGAGAGGGAAGGGAGGGAGAAAGAGAGAGAGAGAGAAACATCAATGTGCAGTTGCTGGGGGACAGGCCTGCAACCCAGGCATGTGCCCCGACTGGGAATCGAACCTGCGATGCCTGGTTCGCAGCCTGCGCTCAATCCACTGAGCTACACCAGCCAGGGCGTACTTTAAACAATTTTTAGAAAGTTTTTATTCTGAAATAATTATACAGGGTCTGGCAGAAGTAATGCCTGCTTGAGTGTGGTTGGTGTGGTAATAATATGGGTGTAATGATTTATAGTTTTAATTCGAACAATTCACCTAAAATGTCATACTGTGTGCTTGAGTGTGATATTGTTATGTTATAGAACTACATGTTTATGATTTTGTCATAAAAGTTTTATAATAAAAGGGGCGTAATTTATGCCAGGACCTGTAGAAACTCAGAAAATTGCAAACATAGCACAGAGAGGTCCTGTGTATCCTTCAGTCACTTTCCCCAATAGATACATGTGTGTAACTATAATACAATATCAAAACCAGGAAATTGACATTGGTATGACATGTTTGTATACTTCTTTGTCACTTTATCACATATGGAAGTTTCTATGGTAATCGCCACAGCAATTAAGATATATAAGTATTCCACCACCACAGAGATGTTCCTGTGTGCCCCTTTATAGTCACACTCACCTCCACTCCCTTCGTTCTCCCGAGCTGTGGTAGCCATTATTGTGTTCTCCATCTCTATAATTTAACATTCCAAGAAGATTAAACAATTGGAATTATGCAATATTTCACATTTGAGTCTAATCTTTTTTTACTCAGCGTAATGTCTGTGAGATACAGACAAATAGTTTGTATATCAATCATCTGTTCCTTTTTATTGTTGAGTACTACTCCATGGAATAGATGTGCCATAGTTGGCTTAACCATTCACCTCTGAAGGACTACTGGGTGGTTTCCAGTTTAGGGCTATTATGAATAAAACTGCTATAAATATTCGTTTACAATTTTTTTCTGTGAATGTTTTTTTCTGGGATAAATGCCCAAAAGTGTAATATGCTAGGTTGTAGAGTAAGAATACGTTAGTTTTATAAGAAACTGGCAAACTTTCCCACAGTGGTTGTATCATTTCACATTCCCACCAGCAATGTGTGAGTGATCTTTGTCTCCAAATTCTTGCCAGCATCTGTTGTCAGTATTTTTAGTCATTGTGATAAATGTGCAGTGATAACTCATTGTGGCTCTAATTTGCATTTCCCTAAGAGCTAATAATGTTGAAAATTTTTACATGTGCTTATTTGCCATCCATATATGCTCTTTGGTGAAATTCCTCTTTATACCTTTTGTCCATTGTCTGATTGTTTTCTTTCTATTTTTTTAGTGTTGAATCTTGAGTTTATATACAGCATTTGGTACTAATAACACTCCTTTTGTTACAAAATCTTTTATTACAAAATCATAAGCATGTAATTCTGTAATATAACAATATCACACTCAAACATACCATATAACATTTTAAGTGAAATGTTCAAATTAAAACTATAAATTATTACACCCATACTATTACTCTACCAACCACACTCAAGCAGGCATTATTTCTGCCGGACCCTGTATTTTATGCATGAGTCCTTTTTCAGATACATTATTTCTAATACTTTCTCCCAGTTTGTAGCTTGTCTTTTCATCCTCTTAATGAAGTTATTAAGAAAATTTTGAGGAAGTCCAATTTATTATTTTTTTAAGACTGGTTTTGTGTCATTTCTAAGAATTCTTCAACAAGACCTAGAGCCTGAAGATTAAAAGTTTTATGATTTTAACTTCTATATAAAAGTTTATCATCCAGCCCTGAGTGGTGTTGCTCAGTGGGTTGGGCACTATCTTGCAGACTGGAATGTCACTCGTTCAATTCCCAGTCAGGGCACCTGCTGGGTTCAGGGCTATTTCCCCAGTTGGAGGCATGTGGAAAGCAGCCAATTGATGTTTCTTTCTATCTCTTTCTCCCTCCCTTCCCCCCTCTCTAAAAATAAATAAATAAATTTTAAAATTCATTTTTTTAAGATTTTTATTTATTTATTTTTAGAGAGGGAAGGGAGGGAGAAAGAGAGAGAAACACCAATGTGCAGTTGCTGGGGGCTGTGGCCTGCAACCCAGGCATGTGCCCTGACTGGGAATCGAACCTGTGATGCTTTGGTTCGCAGCCCGCGCTCAATCCACTGAGCTACAACAGCCAGGGCTTAAAATTCTTTTAAGAAATATAAATAAAAGTCTATCATCCATTTGGATTTAAATTTTGAATGAGATGTGATGTTTAAGTTCATTAGGGGGTGGGGTTGATAGGAATATGGATATCCAATCATTCTAGCACAATTCGTTTAAAAGACAATCCTTTCACTGAATTATTTTTGCACGTTTGTAACAAATCAGTTGATTGTACCTTTTTGAGGCTTATTTCTGAGTTCTCTATTCTATTTCATTGATGTATGTGTCTATCCACCAATACCACACAATCTTGATTACTATAGCTATACAATAGTTTTGAAATTGGGTAGAATTTTATTCTTCTTTTCCAGGATTATTTTGTCTATTATTCTAGTTCATTTGTTTTCCCACATATTTTAGAATAATCTATATCAACATGACATCTTGCTGGGACTTTGAGAGCAATTGCACTCAACGTATATATCAATTTAGGGAGAATTAACATATTTTCTATATTGACTCTTCTAATCCATGAACAGAGTATGTCTCTTATTTTGATCTTCTTTGATTTCTTCATCAGAGTTTCGTGTATTCTACTGTTGGTGGTTGGAGCATTCTATAAATATCAATTAGATCTTGTTGGTTGATTTTGAGTTCTATATCTTTGCTGATTTTCATTCTAGCTGTTTAATCCAATGCTGAGAGATGGATGTTGAAGTCTCCAACTTTATAAGTGTAGATTTGTCTATTTTTACTGCCAGTTCTATCAGTTTTTCTTTAGGATATTTTGCATGTGTGTTGTTTGCTGTTTACACATTTAGAATTGCTATGTATTTTTAGTAAATTGATCTTTTCATCATTATGTAGTATCCTTTTCTATCCAGGGTAAACACCTTTGCTCTGAAGTTTACATTGTTATTACTATCACCACTCCTGCTTTCTTTTGGTTAATATTTGCATGGTATATGAGTATATTTTAACATCCTTTTACTCTCAACCTACTTTGTCATTATATTTGAACTGAGTTACTTATAGAAAGCATATAATTGGGTAATGTTTGTTTATCAACTCTGACAGTTTCTGTCTTTGAATTGATGTAGTTAGAACATTTGCACAGAATTTAATTATCTGTATATTAGGGCTTAGTTCTGCGTTTTAATTTTTTGTTTTATTTTTTTTTTTTTTTTTTTTTTTTTTTTTTTGACTTCCTGAAAGTTAGCTAAATTGTTTTTGTAGAATTCTTCTATGGTCTGAATGTTCGTCCCCTCCAAAATTCATATGTTGAAATCCTAACCCCCGAAGATGATGGTAATAGGAGGTGGGAATTTCAGAAGTACTTAGGTCATGAGTGTGAAACCTTCATTAATAGAATTAATGTCTTATAAAAGAGGCTTCAGAGAGCTCTCTAACCCCTTCCACCATGTGAGAACATTGTGAGAAGGTGCCCACTATGAGCCAGGAAGAGGACCCTCCCCAAATATGACCACTGTTGTTTTGATCTTTGACTTTTCAGCCTCCAGAAATATGAGAAATTAATTTCTATTGTTAAAAAGCTATGCTTTTTGTGATATTTTGTTATAGCATCCCTGGTGGAGTAAGATAAATATTATTTTAGGTATATAACTTTGCATAGACTTTTGTAGTTACTTGTAATGAGTAACAATCTACTGGTTTCAACATTTTATCACTTTAGTGAAGAACAGAAAAACCTTAACTCTGTTTATAGGTTCTTACCATCATTTATGACATAATTACATGTATAATTGTCTTAAATATTTCCTATACACACATTGGGAAATACAGACAGTATTATGACTATTGCTTCAATCATCAAACAATCTAGAGAGCTCAAGAGGAAAAAGAAAGTCTGTTACATTTAATCACATTTTACTCTTTTTATTGTTTTTTTTTCCTTACTGATGGTTCAAGATTCTTTCTTTTAGTATTTCCTTTCCTTTGAAGGAACTTGCTTTAGCTTTTCTTTTAGGATAAGTAGGCTGGTGACAGAATCTTTTAGTTTTCCTTCTTCCGAAAATGTCTTGATTTCCTCATCATTATTGAAGAATATTTTCACTGGGTATATAATTCTAGTTTGACAGTTCTTTTCTTTTAGCACTTGGAAAATGTCAAGGCCTCAATGATTTCTAATGAGATATATACTCTCATTGGTTTGGTGTTCTACGGGTAAAGTGTCATTTCTCTCTGGTAGCTTTCAAGATTTTTATTTCTGCCTTTACTTTTCAGAAGTTTGAAAATGATGTGACTTGGTGTGTTTGAAGTTTGCTCAGCTTCTTGAATCTAAGGGATTAAGTTGTATTTTTTTTTCAAATTTGGGAAATTTTCAGCCTTTTTAAAGAAGATTTTATTTATGTATTTTTAGATAGGGAAAGGGAGGGAGAGAAGGAGAGAAACATCAATTCATAGTTGCCTCTCAAGCATCCCCTACTGGGGACCAGGTCCACAACTCAGGCATGTGGCCTGACTGGGAATCAAACCAGCAACCCCCCTGGTTTGCAGGCTGGCACTGAATCCACTGAGCCACACCAGCCAGGGCTCAGCCTCTTTTTCAGTCCTTCTTTCTCTTTTCTTCTGTGACTATAATGACCCCTATGTTAAATCTTTTATAATATTCTCAGTCTCCAAGGCTGTTTATTTTTGTTTGCCAGCTTGTATTTTTCTCTTTTGGTCAAATGGGATAATTTGTATTCTTCTATCTTCAAGTTCAGTGATCTAGTCTTCTGTCATCTTATTCAGCTGTTGAGCTCATTTACTGAGATGGTTTTCTAAAGTTCACTTCTTGTACTTTTCAGTTCTTAAATTTCTTTCTGATTCTTCTTTATCTCTTTTATTTTTTGGAGATTTTTCTATTTGCTGAGACTTTCTATTTTTTTATTTGTTCTAAGAATGCTTACAATTGTTCATTAATACATTTTTATGGTTGCTGTTTAAAAACTCTTGTTAGATGATTCTAATATCTGTGTCATCTTGGTGTTGACGTATGTTGACTGCTTTTTCTCATTCAAGTTGTGATTACCATAGTTCTTGATATGATAAATGTTTTAAATTAAATTCAGATATTTTGATTATTATATTATGAGGATCTGGACCTTATTTAAATCTTCTGTTTCATCACATGTGGGTGGAAATCCACATTCTCACTCAGACTCCATTGATACCCGAAAGACAGGGGCTCCTTTTTTACTGAGGACTAGGTGAGAGTTCCAACTCCTTGTTAAGTTGACTGGGAAAGACCTAGGTGCCTAATTACATAATGAATGGGTGCCATTGTTAGTGCTGAGTGGTGATAAAAGTTCTTACTGTCTACTAGGCCTTCTTTTGACATCACCCCATTGATTAGGGGGAGGAACATCTTATTATCATTCATTAGAAGTATAGATCTAGGTTCCCCAGATGGTCTATAATACCATGAGCATTGGGCTGTTCCCACTTCCCATTTGCCCTTCAATGACACTGTGACAGTGGACTGAATACTTCATTACAGCTTGGAAAGGATGAAAGTATAGGGTCTCTGGTTGGTTTTTGCTGGTAGGGCTGGGGCCACAGTCTTTCCTCTGGTATTTAAGTTAAGTAAAGCAGTTGTCTAAATTGACATGCTATGTCACTGTCTTTGTATTTTGTCTATAAAGAGAGTAACCTTATGTTGGAGTGCTTTTCTGGTTTTTGTCCTCTGGTGTTTCCAGTTTGCCAGCCTCTCTAGCATCTGGCCTTGGATATATGTGGTAAAAAGAAAACCCAGGGAACTCATCATCATGTTCATTCCTTGGAATCCAAGTTCCCTAGAGAGTATGTCATCTTATCTCCAACTTTTGGGTTTTTCTCACTTGGTTTATATATAATGTCCAGGGATGAATAAGGAAAAGTACATCTACACCATTTACTCCTCCCTGTTAGAAGCATAGGTCCCCAATTTAAGTTCTTTAGAAAAAGATAACTATTTGGATTTCCAATGTACAATTATAGTATAAGAAAAAGGAATAATTTGTTTCTTTTACAATATATATAGCACTTATTTTGTCTTAAATGATTTGATGAAACATCAATTATAATATTGGGCAATAATATCAATAAGTAACATCCCTTTTTTTTCCCTAAAATGACTTTACTACTTGATCATTTAGAATGGTTATTGCATCCCATTGGTAGTTTTTTTTTAACGTCATATTTAGTAGTTCTTTTCTCTTCCTATTTTACTTACAGTTATTCATAATGCCTCCTGCCTTATTCCCAAATCTAATCCATCCTTTATTTCTGTTGATTCTATCATTTTAAGTACACCTTGATTGCATTCTATTCTCTCTCTTTTTACCACCTTGTTGTTAGAGAGAGCATGAAGAGAAGGAGAAATGCAGGGGAAAAAAATCACACAGACAGAGAATGAAGAGAAATGGAGGAAGGAAAGAAGAAGAAAATAGGGATACAAGAAAAGATGATTGAAAATAGCAGTTGCAAGTGAATGGAATTATTAAGATAAGGAAAATACAGAGTGGAGAAAGAATGGATACTAAATTGAAATGAAAAAAAAAAGAGCACAAGAAAAGAGAATAAAGAAGTAGAATGCAAAATGAAGAAAAGATATAGGATGAAAATATGTGACAGGGAGATTGGCCCTGGCTGGTGTGGCTCAGTGGATTGAGCACTGGCCTGTGGACCAAAGGGTTGCAGATTTGATTCCCAGTCAGGGCACATGCTTGGGTTGCAGGTCAGCTCCCCAGTAGGGGCCATGTGAGAGGCAACCAGACATTGATGTTTGTCTCTCTCTCTCTTTCCCTCCCTTCTCCTCTCTTAAAATAAATAAATAAAAATTTTTTTAAAAAGAAAGAAAAATGTGTGACAGGAAGGTGGAAAGAGATCGAGAGGTTAAAAAGTAGATGAACAGGAAAGAAAAATAAACAAAGAGAAAGGAAGAGGGAGTAGGGGAAATCACTAGGGAGAAAAGAGAAGTGTTTGAAATAAGAGTGACAGGGACTGTGGAGGTGAGCAGGAAGATGTGGAGGAGGAGGAGTAGAAATGATGTAAAATCACCTCACAAATGGTAGAATGCATTCTCCAGAGAGAAGAATGTTTAATGTTACAAGTTTAACCTCTTTGCCCTTCAAATACCCAGTTCTCTTTATGTTTGGTATCCATAAAAGTGCCAGATATCACTTCTCACATGATGTCACACTTACCTGGAGGTAAGACCACTGTGGCTTTCAACTAGTAAGAGCCACATGCCCCATATTTTGAATAAATTAGTTTGGGATACTCAGCATTATCATGTACTTTCTGCTGCTGGTTTTTCATCAGGTATGGATATTATCTGAGAAATTTAGTAATGCAGGAAATGTAAGTTTTCTTTTTTTCTGAAACTCAACTTAAATTCCATGCCAAGTTCCCAACCTATTGAGTGTTTGAAACTCAGTCTCCAGCAGTATGGGGTTGCCCTCATCCCTTTCTTTGGGACTATGTTCAAATTACAGGATCATAGTGTCAAAACATCAGGATGAGTGACACTGTTGAGCATCGTATATCCATGCTGACATTCATGTCATATCTGGTTCATCAAAGTGGGAAGCTGTTGAGTTGAGTTTCATCTTTTACTACAAAGTCCCTTTGGGGCCTGACTATCTCTGAGTGTGTTACACACTCTTCATACACATGGGAAATATTGTGCTGCTACTATCATATGCTGGGTCCTCTTCATCTCCATGAGGCTGTCTTTGTTTAACATCTTCTTCTTATACTCCTATGATACCCTGAGTGGAGGGAAACCATGTGAAGAAGCCTAAGAATAAGAATGTCTATAGACACCACATAACCATTTCTATTTTGTAGTCTTGTACTCTTCTGGCCTTATTCAGGAAGTGAAGCACAAGGCCACATTGCTAGAGGATCTTATAGGACTACTTAGGGTTCTCCTCATCCCTGGAATATGGGTCTACGTTTCTCCTTTTTTCAAGAACCCACAATATCTACTGACTCAGTGTTTCTCCTCAGCTTTCTTTCCCAACAGAATGAATGTCAAGCTGGAGGTATATCCTTGAAAAAAGCACTGACAATAACAAAAAGTAGGACAAACTAAAAAATCAATGACTTTTCTTGGCCCCAACAAAAAAAAAAATGAGGTTTCAAAGCAAATCACCATCCTGAAATTTGGGGGAACAGGCTATTTCAGAGTTATAGAAAATTAGAAGCCACTAGAGCCATAAACTTGTATGAATACTTAGATGACAATTTTGACAAACTGCTGGAGGCTGAATATGAACTATAGTGAAAATGAGGAAACCCTGAGAGTAGTAGTCTGGCGGGGGCAGGAGGACCACACTTTCTTGGGCTTTAGTTTCATAAATCTCACTAAGTTCTCCCAGTGAATATTCAAGAAAGACACCCTTATGGTGTTGGCAGGAGGAGTAGAAGAGTCCTTGTGAACATTCTTATAAAATATAACCAGAATATTCTCCATAACAAAGGCCTACTTTCCAGCAAGAAAGACTTCCAGAGCCCTGTCCCAAAGCCATGCAGAAAAGACATTCTTCTCACTAGCTTTCCTGTCTCACCTAAGGTGGGCAGGGTCAGGGGGGTTGTACAAGAAGAAATAATCTGTAAAGGTCACAGTCCAGAGTCACAAGCCAACTCTTCCCCTCTCCATACCATACCACCACCACAACAGGGACCCAGTATAATAACAGTGGATTATAGCTGAATGAACTTCAAGACAGAGACTTTTCAAGGAAGAGTACTTAAGAAAGCCCAAAATCAAGAGAGGAGACTGAATTAAGGATCCTAGAGGAACAGAAAGCCCCTGATACCTATTGCTAAAGCAAAGTTTAAACAAGGCCTGCTCACATCTCCATACTACAGGTCTAGGAAAAAGATGAAAATACAAAACAAATCAGAACATTCAAGGATTGTGGGACAATTTCAAAAGTTGTAACATATGTATAATTGAAACACCATATGAGAAGACAGAGAAAATGGAACAGAGGAAACATTATAAATAATAATATCTAAACATTTTGAAAAATTAATAAAGATAACAAATCACAGACCCAAAAAGCTCAGAGAACACCAAATCTATAAATACTAAAAAAATTTACACTAAAGCACATTACATTTAAACTGCAGAAAATCAAAGACAAAGAGAAAAACTAGAAAGAAGCCTGAAGGAAAAAATATCTCACTTACAGGGAAACAAGAATAAGAATATAGAAGACTTCTTGTAAGTAATCATGCAAGAGAACAGAGTGGTGTGAAATATTTAAAATGTGAAAAGAAAAAGCCGTTGACCTAGATTTCTATATCTACTAAAAATATCATTTAAATGAGAAGGATAAATAGGCTTTCTCAAACAAACAAAAACTGAAGAAATTCATCACCATTAGATCTCTCCTGCAAGAGGTGTTAAAAGTTTTCTTTCGGCACAGGGAAAATGATACAGGGCAGAAACCTGGGAACTACATAAAATCAGGAAGAGCATTGGAAGGGAAATAAATGAAGCTTTCCTTGAAAGAGGAAATCAAAACTGCAATTATAGATATTTTGGGATGCTTTAATCAAAGGAAATTTATGCAATACATTTTTCCATTATTAAGCAATTACATGCAATTCTCAAACAAAAACATATAGCAAAGATAAAAATTAAAAGGATGGAATGATTCATGGCATAAAATTAATAAACAAAGGAAAATGTATTAATATTATGTATAATACTTTATTTTTAATTATGTTTTGTTGATTACACTATTACAATTGTCCTGATTATTCCCTCTTTTCCCCCCTCCAACCAGCACTCCCCACTCCGTCAGGCTATCCCCCCACCATTGTTCATGTCCATGCATCATGTGTATAAGTTCTTTGGCAACTCCATTTCCTACACTGTACTTTGCACCCCCATGGCTATTCTGTAACTACCTATTTGTATTTCTTAATCCCATCACCTCTGCACCCACTCCCCCATAAACCTCTCCCATCTCTGCAACCATCAGAATGCTTTGTGTATCCTTGATTCTCTGTTCTTGTTTGCTTAGTTTGTTTTTTAGATTCAATTGTTGATAGATATGTATTTATTGCCATTTTATTGTTCATTGTTTTGATCTTCTTTTTCTTAAGTAAGTCCTTTTAACATTTCATATAATAGTGGTTTGGTGATAATGTTAGTTTTTTCTTGTCTGGGAAGCTCTTTATCTGCCCTTTGATTCTAAATGATATCTTTGCTGGGTAGAGCAATCTTAGCTGTAGGTCTTTGCTTTTCATGACTTTGAATATTTCTTGCCAATCCCTTCTAGCCTGCAAAGTTTCTTTTGAGAAATCAGCTGACAGTCTTATGGGGACTGCCTGTAGGTAACTAATTTCTTTTTTCTTGCTTTTAAGATTCTCTCTTTATCTTTAACCTTTAGCATTTTAATTAGCATGTGTCTTGGAGTGAGCTTCTTTGCATCTATCTTGTTTGGGACTCCTTGTGCTTCCTGGAATTGCATGTCTATTTCCTTCACCGAATTAGGGAAATTTTCTTTCATTATTTTTTCAAATAGATTTCTAATTTCTTCCTCTTTCTCTTTTCCTTCTGGTACTCACATGATGTGAATGTTGGACCACTTGATGTTGTCACAGAAGCTGCTTATACCATCCTCATTTTTTAAAATTCTTTTTTCTTTCTGTTCTTCTGATTGGTTGTTTTTTGCTTCTTTATGTTCCAAATCATTGATTTGATTATCAGTTTCATTGACTCTACTGATGTTTCCCTGTAAATTGTTCTTTATTTCATTTAGTGTATCCTTCATTTCTGACCGGATCTTTTTTATGCAACTGAGGTCCTTACTAAGTTCCTTGAGCATCCTTATAGCCAGTGTTTGGAACTCTGCATCTGATAGATTGTTTATCTCCATTTCATTTAGCTCTTTTTCTGGAGATTTGGACTGTTCCTTCATTTGGGCCATGTTTTTTTTGTCTCCTTGGCAGCCTTCCTGTGTTGGTTTCTATGTATTAAGTGAAGCTGCTATGTCTCCCCATCTTGGCAGTGTGGCCCAATGTAGTAGGTGTCCTGTAGGGATCCAGTGGCACAGTCTTCCCTATTACCCAGCAGGGTATTCGAGGTATGCCCTTTGTGTGGGCTGAGTACACCTTTCTCTTACAGTTGAGCCTTGGTTGTTGTTGGCAGATCAATGGCCTTTACCCAGGCCTGTTAGCTGCAAAGATTGGCTGTGACCACTGAGCACCCACCTCCACCACCCGTGGAGGCACAGCTGTGAAAGAGCAGGGTGGTGGTGCCCTGATGTGGTCTGTATCTGTCCACTGGATGCGCTGGCCTTGGGGTTTCCAGGATGGTGCAAGGCAAGGTCATCCTCCTCCAGTGTTTTGCCTGGGACCACCCTGCCTGAGCCATAAAGCAATCTGAGATGGTTGCTACTTGTCCTGGGCTTGGAGATTTTCAGGAAAAAGCAAGCTGTGAAACAAGGATGCCTGCTGCTAGTGCCGAGTCTGGGGCTCACTGAGGCCAACTGTTGTTTGTTTGATAGGATTTAGGAATTTGTGTAGTATGAACCAAGACCAGCCATTCATATGGAAAAGTAGTTGGTGGGACCAAAGTTGGGTTGGATAGAGTGTCAGGGAATCTCCAAGGCAGGTCAAATGGTTTTAGCCAGGTTGATAGAGTCTCAGATATGGCACCATTTTGCCAGCTCTGTGGTTTTTTGGGGGAGAAGGTTTAGGAAAGCAACAATGGCTTCTGCTTGCCTTGATGCCAGATGCTTTAGTTTCTCCCCTTGTGCCACTGCTGCCTTTCAAGCTGCTACCACAGTGCTGGAGCTCAGATGGAGTGAGTCTGAGTAAGTGAGTCCATGTGTGGGTTCTTTAAGAGGAACTGCTTGGGTCTTCAGAAGTTTATTCCACAGACTCAATCACCACTGGTTTTTGCAGCCAGAAGTTATAGGGAATTGACTCCTGGCACTGGAACCCTGGGCTGGTGGGCCTGGTGTGGGGCTGGGATATCCCTCCCAAATTTTTATCCAACACACATGGGTGTGGGACTGGCTGGTTCTGTGTCTGCTCCCTTCCTACCAGTCTGGATGGACATGGTTTAATTCTATAGTTGTCATATTTCCATTCAATTCGATTTCTGATGGTTCTGAGTTTGGTTGTTCTATATTTTAGTTGTAATTTTGATGTGGTTGGGCAAAGAGGGGTGACATTCCTGCCTACAGTGCTATCTTGACTGGAAGTCTCAATATCAGACATAATATTTTAAGAGGAAATATTATTTTAGACAAAAACTCATTGCATGATGCAAATAAGATAATATACAAATGATAATTTAACAGAGGGTCAAAACCAAATAATATAATGAAAACCATGACATGAGATTATAACACCCCTTTCTAAGTGAATAATAGAATAATTATAAGAAATAAAGGGTCCTTGAAACTTCTACATAGATACTATGCATTGAAACCCAAATATAAAGTATTATGATGCCTCAAAATGAGCATTACAGAATTCTTAAATCCCTCTTCCATGTTTCCTGGACTTGAGCTAACTTGATTTTATCTCCTTTACTTACATATGTGTAAGAATTTAAAAATAAATGTTAAATTATGCATTCTGGATGCTACATGTTGTGATAAGGACTGGGGAAATAATGAAGATAAAAAACTGCATGTATTACTTGCATTTAAGGACTAATGGATCTCAGTCTGATGTAAAGAAAATTGACTTCAGTCAGACTTGCACAATTTTAAGAAACTTGAATGATGATGCCAATTTGCATCATGAGAGCAGGCACAGTGACATCTTAAGATTACATCAAATGATTTTGGCATAAACTTAAAGGGGTTGCATCTTCCTTCATTCTGCACAATTCCCTTCCTGTTAATTCTTCACCCCCATCACCATAGCAATGGATGTTTCATTAAGAAGCAGGTTATTACAAGAGACAAGAGGAGGAAACCTGCAAGTAGCACCTCCAAAGCACAGTTTAAGGATGTTTGTTTGATACTTCATCAGATATCATTTTCCTCTGGAATCATACACCTGTCATTTGCACTGGAAAATTCAGAGGTATATCTGAATGTGCTCATATACCTAGGATATAATTTATCTCCATGTGTCTTCAAGGTTGAGCATGAACGTGAAACTTATAAACAGCCCTACAAGCATACATCAACCACCAGTACACATGGACCCTTTTCAGTATTCATTGTGTGAGGCTGTGCTCAGGGGAATGCAGAGGTGAATACAGTATAGATCAAGATGTTGAGAAGAAATAAAGAAACAAGACAAGGGAAACTAGAGCATTCAAGGCAGAGTGTCCAGCGAGCAGAGTGAGGTACAGAAATTGCTATGTGGAGGAGGTCAGGGGAAGACAGGGTTGGAGATAGCTGGAGAGTGGTTGGGGGTGAAGAATCCTACAGTTCTTTGCATGTCCCCCTCATCATGAATGAGAGGAGGAATTTTCATGGGAGTGGGGCCTTTAAGCAGTGTTCTGAAGGATTAAAGGAGGCCAGGATGGATGTAACAATGGTAGGGAGGGAATTTCTGCAAATAATACAGCTTGAGAAAAGGCAGAGAGACTGTTATTTACAGCTTTCCAGATGTCTTGTAACCACAGAAACCAAAAATTTATAGGCAAATGATATAGGAGAGTTGAGAAATTCTTTTGATTTTTATCATGGCAGCCATAATCTTACATGGAGAGACCATGAGACAAATGCCTTAATGACCTGAAAAGATGTTCCTTAGATTCTGAAATTTGAACATTCTTTTTGCATTCTTGACATGCTCATAAATACCATGTTAGAGTAAAGTGATCCCTTCTGGACTAGGCATTAGGGGTTGGGGTAGGGTAATTTCTCGAATGGAAAATTGGGAAATTCTTGGGGAAAAATTGAAATGATGTTTAAGGCACTTGGAATGTGGTCACATGGTCAAACCACAGCTGGCTTTTAGTCTCCAAATATTGTAAGATAACAGACCTTACTTCTGTTGTTGGAGAATTCTTCCTCTTAAATACCTTAGTGTTTTGCAACTAATTCTCTTGCTATTGTGAGTTGAAATTTAAAAAAAATGATGATCTTGAAAGAAACATCTTAAGAAAATGATAAAATAAAGGATATCCTCTTGACACAAAAAAATTATGATCTGCCTAATTTGAGAATCATGAAGCATTAACATCAACTATAACAGATGTGGAAGTAGACTTAGATAAGTGATCAAATACTTTAGCTTATGGCATTTCCTGTTCCATTTATGAAACAAGGATCATATGAAAAACCTTGGGAAAATGGTCCATACCAGCTCCAACATTGCACACACCCACCCACTGGTGCTGTGGTAGTTGATAAACTCCAACTGAGACTTTTTAGCACATAATGTTACATCACAACTATTTGGATATAACATTTTCTATGACATTAAAAAGTCTGAAAATTTCTTTATAATAACTATGTAATATTCCATGATATAAATTTACCTACTTGATTAACTAACAAAAGTGTTGTTTCCATTTATTTTTGTTCATTAGATGGCCATTGTGGTGATCCCCCCCACATACAAACTGTCATATCTTCAATTATTTCTTTATGTTATATTATTAGACACTGAATTATTAGGTCAAAGGAGTATGAACAATTTTAAAACCATTATCAATAATACCTAATGCTTTGCAGAAAAATTTTTCTCAACACTCATAATATAGAAGAATTCTCATGTTTTCTTGATAGTTCTCATGTACTCTTGAGCATTTGCTTTAAAAATGTCTTTTCCAGTTTGCTAGACAAAATGACATTTAACTGATTTAAGTTATATTTCTTTTATGATTAAGGAAGGGGAACACACTTTCTATGTTTATTAGTCATCTGTACTTCCATCATGAAAGTTCTTTAAATATTAAGGATATTAACCTTAGTCTATCACATTTGCTGCAAATAATTTTTTTAGTTTGTGACTTGACTCTTAATTTTGTTTATTAACTTTTGATCTAGGAAAAAATTGTGAGCCATTACTTTTCTTTTTGTTGTCCTTTCTTCCTTTTTTTTATAGTATAAAGAAAGAGGGAAGATTTATTAAGCAATAGTACACTCCACAGAACATGGGAGTGGGCCAACTCTGAGCAGAGATTGACACCATTTTTTTTTTTATAATGCTATGGGTGTCCTTCCCTTTCCAAAACCCAAATAAATATTCACTTTTCTGGAAAGTAATTTTGAAATTTGTATTTAGGATTTAAAAGTATCAATAGCTGCTCAGTGATTTACCTTTGGTGATTAGGTTCTAAGTGTGGAAATTACAAAATCTGAATTATTTTGATGTTTTTAATTACAAAAACATGCTTTTATTGCAGTATGAAATAAGAAAACACAATACAAATTTAACAGGATATTGAATGGAACTTTAGAGTTGCTTCAGAGTTTTGGTTAAAGCTACATAGCTAAAAAAATATTCTCCAAGTATCCCAATATTCTATAGAGAGCCACCAGGGAGTTCTCAACACAATTCTATAGGGCTTACACAGGGACAACAGACTAGTCATGTTACTAATTACTCATTCTGTTCCTTTTCAGCCTAAATTTACTTAGAGTTTAGAAAGAATTAAAGAAGAATGTATAGTGTTTGTGAGTCCTTGGCTTGGGAAACAGTGTGTTCCCTTTCCCTGAGAAGGCAAGAGGCATGCAAGTCCCTTGCCAAAGGCATGTGAGGAATAATCCAAAGAGTCACTTATAGAGACTGGGAGAATGTGCATGAGATAAGAACAGAGGGAAGTATTTTATCACATCTTGGATATTCAACAGTTTCTTTCCAGATTAAAATTTCTGATGGTCATTCAGGTTTGACTTGTTCCTAAAGGCTTTTCCGCATTGACTACATTCCAATGGCTTCCCTTCACTCTGTATTCAACTGTACCAAAAAAAATTTGAACTTTGGTTTGAAAGAACACCCATGATCACCACATTCATAGGGTTTATATCTGTGGATGAACTTTCTGATGTTAACAAAATCTGAAGCCTGGCTAAAGACTCTTCAGTGCTCTCCACAAATATTTTCTCACCATCATGACCTTCTTGGTGACTTATAATCTCTGAAACTGGGCTTAAACTATGATCATGTGACCCATACCATGAGCTGCCCATTGTGTGTATGGTTTCATCCTCATGTAGGATGTGCCTGAGATGAGAGCAGTTACTCTAACACTTACTATAGTCTTGGAAACTCCCTGGCTAGGAGACAACCCTGTCAGTGTGTATCGCAAACCTTAAACATCTATCTTTTGAAGGAAGGTTAACCTGCCTCATCAACTTATCTTTACCCGCAGAATTTTCTTAAGTTTGGAGCCATGAAGAGTTACACTTAGACTATGTGGTAACACACAACTCTCCCTCCAATCTCTGATGTTGAATGAATTTCTTGTTCAGTCTTTACTTATAACAAAATTGTAAAAGTACAGCTATCATTTATATCTGATAATTGGCAGTAGCAGGAAAACCAACCGGCTCAAAAATGAGAGGGGGAGGGAAGAGGAAAAGGAAAGGAGAGAAAAGGAATTGTCTAACAAGTACCAACCATATACCTTCTTACAAACCAAGCCAGGGACTAGATTTACCCTCTAACCTGATAAAAACACTAAAAAGGGGTGACAAACATATAGAATAATGGCATTCAAAATATCACACATTGGGCAATGAAGAATAGTGATCACTAAGAGATGGGGGAAATGAGGTGAGTGTTTACTACTTGGGAGTTTCCAGTTCATGGTGCGATGAGGGCAAATGCAGTAAGAGCCCAGAGGTTCCCTTAGTTGAGATGACAGAGATGAAAGACTCGAAAGACCAAGGTGGCTGGCATTCAGAGAACAGGATACCAAAAAGAAAAGAGCTGCACTTAGGAAGAACCTTGGAGATCTTTGAAGGATTCTGTTAAGTATTCGGTAGAGTACCTATCAGTGAATGCATGTAAAGAAATTATCTAAGGTTGGGGAAAAACCCACCTGAAAGGATTATAGGGAGCAAGTGTTGTCAGAAGCTCAAACAGGCCTGGGGATTATGTCTGTTTCCACTATCCAGAGCAGGAAATGTAATTCATGAGGCATGAAGTATCCATGTGGGCCTTGCCACAGTAGTCTGGGATAATTCTCTTTGTGCCAAATGCTGCTGTGGTCCTACCTAACAACTCTTAAAATCAAGACTTGGAAAATGATTTAATTGCTTCCAAATAACTGTCTCTCACAATAAAGTTTAACAAGATGTATGTTAGTAAAGAAAATATGTAGCACCAACAGGTATTTAGCAAAATTTTTCCAAAAGGCAAAGTTCATGATGCCTGGCATCCAATAAAAAAAATAACTAGGTATGTGAAGAAGCAGAAAAATGTGACCCATCATGAAGAGAAAAATCAATCAGTCCAAACTGACCCAGAATTTATACAGATGTTATATTTAGCAGATAAGTACATTAAAAAAGTTATTACATAGTGTGGGTCCCAAGTCTTCCCTTGTGGAATACGCTGGGAACTGAGGGCGACCTGAGCCATGACACAAGGATAGGAAACAGTGTCCTCTACAGTCATGTAGAAACCTCACAGAAAATGAGTGTCTTTCAATTTAAAGACCCTGGGCTGACCAAGTTTCCTTCAGAGTTGCAGAATTTGCTAAGCTATCTCAGGATCATCAACCTATCGGTGAATGCATGTAAGGTTGTTCAACAAGATTGAGAACCTACCACCTATGATTATAAGGAATTTCACTCTGCTGAAGAGCTTCTTCTTAAACAACATACTGACTGTTCTTCCTGAGGAGTTATGCAATCTGAAAAAAACTAGAAACCTTAATCCTAAACAACAATCGCTTGAGAGAGCTGCCATCCACCTTTGGGCAACTGTCTGCCCTCAAGACCTGAGCCTCTCTGGGAACCAGCTGCAAGCACTACCATCCCAACTTTGTAGCCTACAGCACCTGGATGAGATGAATCTCTCCAAGAACCAGTTTTGGGATGCATGATGTTCTCCATAAAACAATGATTTGGAACCTGTTGCAATCTGGCTAAATCAAAGGCTCTTGTTATTGTCAAGGATGTTTGCAGTAAGAAGATGATACTCCAGGAGATTATACTTCATTTGATCTTTTTATTTTCCACAGTTTACCTCAAATAAGCTAAAAAGAATCAAGAGACAGGAAAAGCTCTCCATTTTGAATCATGGATAGGACAATGGACAATGTCGATCTTCATAATCATTAGTTTGACTTAAAAAAAAAACAGTAGGTAGCAGCTATTTGTACAGTGAGGGGGTGCTGCCTGGAACAGAATTAGCTTCACACCACAGCTTGAAATTTCATGTTTAGTTTCAATATGTGAGCTCTCATAAAGTCAGGTGCCATTCTACTTCTGTGTTAACATTTCATGTTTTTATGAAATTCAAATAATTTGTGAGAGGCTGCTATGGTCAATCTAAGGACTTGTAATTTTATGCCAATCCATCAGTTCAATTGCAAATATTTACACTTGGAGTTTGGGGTATACATAAATATATGGCTCTCTTGGTTAAAAGTGTACTTTATCAGAGCAGCATCAGTAAAACACTAAGAAATGTTCCCCAAGGCTACAGTAGCAAATTTTTTACTACTGCAGGTATCTTATTAGTAGATGACTCCGAAGAGCTAAAACCATATATATACAAAACTTGTAAGACACAAGTGGTTTTAACAATCAAGATTTTCCAGAAGCTTTGCTAGAAACAATTACTTATTTTGGTAATCTTTCCCCCTTTTTTTTGTATGTATAATTTTACTAATCAAATTACCTTTCCAAAAACTGCTACAATATTTTAAAACAAGCTATGTTTATCAAGTTTATTTTTTGAATGAGAGAATATACTAAATAAAGAATTTTCACTGAACTTTGGTGGGAAGAAAAGTTAATCCTTTAAAAGGAGAAGACAGGAGAACTTTAACCTGTAAATGGCCCCTTGGTTGAAAGTAAACTTATTGGGAACAAATGTTTCATGTTCAGGTTTCATGAGTACTACAATGCCTTCATGTGACTGATAAACATTTTGTGGTATTGGAGCCATGCTTATTAAGAGAAACCAAAGGTACAGGGGTAGATGGTTTCAGATTGTTATTGACATGAACATTTTGAAAGCTACCACTCCGTCCTTTTCTAAAGTTTTGTCTTAGCCAAAATGCTATTACTTACCATGTAGTGCTAGTTCTCATTTCACAAACCTAGTTTAACTTTTAAGCCAAGGGATCATAAGAGCCTAGTATTTAATATACACAAGGAAGTCTCTCTGACCTTAAATTTGGTCCAGGTATTATTTTTTCCCCTGCTATTTTCTGTTTCTCCATTTGAGGGTGTGGAGAATCCCTAGGCCAGTTTTTTTATTATCAATAATTGAGTTTTTAAATAAACTTTAATGCTTAATTTTTTAAAAGTTGTAACTGTGTTCTATATGTACAAAAACTAGAAGAAAGAATGGTCATATTAAGTAGAAAAATGAGATATATTTAATAAGGTACAAAGCACACATCTGGTGATAAAAGCCATATTAGTTTAAATAAAAAAATACCCTGGATGAAATTAACTAGTACAGATTTGTGAACTTGAAGACATTACAATAGCAAATATTCTACATGAAATAAAAATTTAAAAACAGACCTTAAATGCTTTTGTTCATATATCTGGGGCTTGAGACATTGATGAAATCATGAGGTCCTGGACTTGGATTTGTTTTAGGTAAGATGAAGATATCCCTCCATCATTAATCAACTCATTTTCGGATCTGTTACTCATAGTCAAATACAATTCCAAATGCCCATCACAAAACATGAAATGTCTCTTTTTCTCTAACACACACATGCATGATCTTTAACACACTATTTTATTCATACATTATGCCCTCTGGAACTTATATAATAATGACTATGATTTATGACTTATGATCTCCATACACTGTCCCAATTCTTGAAACTATCCCTCTAACATGCACAGCCTCTATTACTACCATTTTTGCACACAAACTATCTTATCTTGTATAATCATACACACAAAGTCCATGTGGTATCATGACACCTGACTGTCAAATACAACTAAGTCTAATCAACCCCCATTATCATACACACCATCTTCATCACTCATTGTCACACCTACAATCACTCAATCCCTGTACCATCACAATGTCTAATCATATCTACTATCATCCATACAGTGCACATCTCCACTATAAAACCTTCGATATCCTCCAAAAGTCCTTTCCCACATGTACATGCCATTTCCATATCATACACACTCATAACCCATATCCACATCACCTTCACTCTCACACACATACTTTTCCCATTCCTCACTGACACTCAAAAACTCTACATTTTCCCATCGTATACTTTGTTCAACAACTCCACTCAGACAGTCATGATTTCCACTCCAAGTTATCATGCACTTTTCCCTTCCCCATTACCACAATGCCCACTGTACCTATCTGCCCCCACAAACAGATATGCTTCTCATTTCCCCCAGCACAACATACATATAAACACACACTAACCCTGTCATTTCCATCATGTACCTATCTTCTATCATCATATTACACTTTCCCCTTTCTACCTACTGTCTACATCCCATTATTACTTGCAATGTCCCATCCACACTTTCACACACACAAGGATCCCAGTGTTGCATTATCACTGTGTCCTTTTCCACCATTGCCTCTCCCTTCCCATTCTCCCCCACAACCATACATAATGCACATGCACAATTTTCATTTTACAGAGTATGACATACACTGTGTTCATCCTACTGTTATCACATACATTCTAATATTGTCCTGTCACTATCATTTACACTGCTTGCCCCTGCCTTCATTTCACAGTGATTTCATACCATCTCCCACCATTACTCACACCATCCCCATTGTGACCATTTTCACACATACCTTGTTCACATCACCCCCACTTTCCTATTGTCACTAAATTCTTTCCCCAACTCTGCATCAAACACATGACCCAGATCACCCACAATTTGACACATGGTGCCCAATCCCTAATCTCCTTTCCGTTTTCTCTCTTTTCTCCCTTTCATTCTCTTTTCTCTCCTCACCCCCACACTCACATACTTTCTCAATATGTAGATATAGCATGAACCCAGATATAATACAGAAATTTCTTACTTGAAGCCTCATTTCAATTATCTAGCAAGAGGAGGAACATATCGTGCTTGAAAGGTACAATATGTAGGGTGCCCATTTGGTACATACTTGTGAATTGATTCCTTTTGGTACATTTGCCTTTAAGAAGCATTTCTTCATATTTTGTTAGAGCGCTTTTAAATATTCCAGTGATGTGTCTTTAATATGACACTGTGCAGTTAAGCTATTTGCATTATACTTAAGTTTTCCTAAAATATCCTAATAGCTTTCTTTTTGCTACAGCAAAGTTGTGATATTTTTGGTCCTGAAGAGATAGACAGGTTCAAGCAAATGGCAATACTGAATATATCACTGAGCTGTGTTAGAGGGAACACTTAATCTTTGCATCTCAGGTTTCCATGTGAAGAACTTCAACTAGACTAACACTCCTGTTTTTCTGCCCACAGAAGGAAGAATGAGTTATATGATTATTATGTTTGAGAGAAATATCTGAGTATACTTGGTTCAAACCCTTGCTCTCTGCTTTTCTTTCAGAGTTCCATATGCCTACAGAAAACATGATTTCTCATTGGCTCCTTGCCATGCAATAAGGGGACTACTTTTGACCTGGAGTCTTGTGGTTTTTCAGCATTGCTTACAATTGTCTGGGTAAGTCTGTCTAATTTGGAGTCCAATATTAGGAAGCCCACACTTAAACCATCTTTTTCAATCAGCTTTATTAATGATGATGATGTTCTGATCTTCATGTATTGATTCCTAACTTTATATTTCAATTAGTACTGAACCTAGGCAGGGAAGACAAGTGATATTTATTGATCCCTTACAATTCCTGCATGACATGGACCATTGAAATCATGTAAATTCTCTTTACTGAATTTATCCATGTTTTAATACAGAAAAGTTTCTATGCAGAGTTTGGTATTGATCAGCACTTGAGACAAACACTTGTCAGCAATTAAGATTCGGTCTAAATAAGGAAATTGTATATCCACCATCCCTAGACTCTTGATTCCCCATAGATTAGGTAGTCTAAATTCTGAAGAGTTAGAGTTACCATAGTACAGTAGTTGCTATTTAATTAATCAGGATGATGGGGAGCAGGCACCAACTGGATCTATCTTCCTTGGCCATACCGATAATTCCTAGGAGGGCATAACCAAAAAAGGTCTTTCATGGGATGAGGTGGCAAACCTTTATATGAAATATTAGAAAGAGGTTCAGATATTCATGAAAGCCTTATTAAAGAAAGACAATCAGTGAACCATTTCTTAAGGGGTAAAAAAACCCCTTTTAATTAAAAACTAGAATTTAGTCTGATAGGATGTGCTCATTAACAGACACTTCTCTGGAAATTTAGACATATAACAGTCATTTTAGCTCTTTTTTTCCCTTTTTTTGCTAGCTAGCTTTGTGCTAGCTTTTGTGCCCTTCCATACAAATTTAAATACTGTGTTTGTCTGCTCTCAGTGAAAGAACCCCATTTCAGAGTACAGTTTGTGTCCAAGGTGACCAGGCTGAAATACTGGAATTTCCATGGTTTTACTGTAGGACAATCAGTGTTGTAAAGAAATGACAACTGTTGTCTGTAAAAAAGGTAATGTGATGATTCGACTTCACATGTAACCTCTTTTTCATACCTAAACATAGTTGGTGTTATAGCAGTACTGACCCAAATACATAAAGTGACCATTCATAAAAATAAACATACAAAAAATATGCCTCAGCAGTCAAAGAGAAATTAAACAAAACTACTGGACAAAATATGTGCAAACCTGACTAAAGAGTAATAAGAACACAAAGAAAGTCAAGTATAGCACAGAGACACACCAAAAACTTTCTGTAACTCAAAGCTTAGAATCTGATTAAATAATAAAATAAAAAATGATGGTTACTGATGAGCCCTGATTTACTGGACTAGAAAATCAAGTGTGAGATTTATATCAAAGCACTGAGAAAAAAAGTAGTAGTAGTAGTAGTAGTAGTAGTAGTAGTAAAATAAACAATAGATTCAGTGAGGGACAAGTTAAGATATTTAGATAGTTCCAAAGGACCTACTACGTGAATATGGGTGAGTGGATGGACAGCTATAGGAGAAAAAATAGAGGGAAATAAGTCAATAATTAAATGTTATGAAAGAAAATTTACCTGAGCTAAAGAATGGACCCTCTAAATTCCTGATAAGAGTGATTGGTTAACTGACTCATTTATCCATTCATCATCCATTTATTAATTTATGCTCTCATATATTAATTTAATCACTACATTTAACTAGCACCTATTATGTGTCTGTCATTGTTCTAGGCACTTGAGATGTATCAGTGAACAACAGACAAAAATTCCATCGTAGAGATTATATTCTAAGATACTTAGGCATACCCTGATCAAATTCCTGAACTCAAAGAATAAAGGAAACATCTTACAAGCTTACAGATAGAAAGTTACCTGCAATAAAAAATTAAATTAGAAAGTCATAGGACTTTAATCAGTAACACCAAACTTCATGATCTCATTCACCAATCTTCCCAGAAATGGCTTTACTAAATTCTTAGGGAAGCTGAAGTCAATCATTGACCCAGAATCTCTGTTTTCCTGGGAGACTTTATTTAACAAAGACAATATTACCCTCTTCTTATGCAACTAAATTTGTGCTTGCTTTTCATTTTCATCAAAATTAAACAATATATTACTTAGGGACATGCATATAAAACTATAGCAAAACCAAAGATATTGTTGATATAAAAGTCAGGGTAATGTTATCTCTACGTGGAGGCAGACAGGAGGTTGTGATTGGAGAAAGGGGCACTAAGGTACTGCAGATGTTCTATTTCTTCTCTTGTTTGTTGGGTTTACTGGCATTATTTTATTTATAATATTTTAAGTGTAAAAGGAATAAATTTATTCAACAAATAATAAATGTCTATCATATATCAAGCATTTTGTAGACACTAGAACCACAGAAATAAATAAAATACATAAAAATCATCTTCATGAAACTTGCAAGTTATCAAATAAATAATAAGTTTTTCTAGAGCCTAAGTACAAGAGTATACAAACTGAAAGAGTTTACCAAGTGTCTAGCACAACAGACACACGCATATCCACACAGCATCATGAAATTTCAGAAGATCAGTAATAAAGTGAAAATTTAAAAGCTTTCAGGAGTTGAGGGTAGAAATAGTCCAGATTGGAGCAGGACAAAAGGCTCTAGAAAGAGGACTTCCAGAAAATAAAGTTTCTGGATAATCTGACTTACTTGAACATGTTGCAAAAAAAATGAACCAAAACAAAACAAAAAACAATATGATAGATCTGATGGAAAAGATAGGAATGAAAATATGCAGTGAAAAGCAATTATTAACTCCAGAAATGATAAAAATGTGTATAAGAAATGTAATCACATTCATTACTTCTGTTTAGTAAACAATGTTTGCACAATCACAATATAAACATTATCATTAACCAAAATTTCTGCTATAATTATATTAGAAGGGATGGAAAAGGGAAGTAGTAGAAAAAAGTGAGAGTTTAATCTTTATCTACCATAATGACAAATCAACAGCTAATATCTGAAATAAGTAACTCAACAAATAAATTATAGCCACATTGTTTAAAATTATTGAGATAAAAAACAAAAGTAACAGCTAATATATTTCAAAGTGCCTACTTCAGGTAATGACCCTGATGGGTGAGAAGAGGTGAAGCAAAATACTCCCATTTTTTATTACTACTTGGTTTTTAAGCCACATACAGTTATTTTTTCTTTCTTATTTAATCTATTGGGATGGCACTAGTTATCAAAATTATACAGGTTTCATGGTAACAATTCCACAATGCATTGCCTGTGCACTGTATTATGTATTCACCACCCCTATAATATATAATACACTATATCCATATATTAATTATACTTACTATAATAAAACACAAAATAAATATTTAAATATAAATGGAGTTTATTATAAAAGAAAAGGATATGATGAGAACTTGGGTTTACTGAAATTAATGTGGCCAGTACACTACATGAAAAGAGGTAGGGAGCATATATACGTACAAAATGAAAAGGGAACCAACCGTATGGGAAAATATATTTGCCAATGATATCTTGGACAAGGGTTTGATCTCCAAAATATATAAAGAACTCACACAACTACATTGCAGGAAGATAAACAATGCAGCTAAAAAATGGGCAAAAGACCTGAACAGACACTTCACCAAGGAGGACATACACAGGGCCCACAGACATATGAAAAGATGCTCAGCATCACTAGCCATCAAAGAGATGCAAATTAAAACCACAGTGAGATACCACTTCATACCGGTGAGAATGGCCATCGTAAACAAATCAACAAACAATAAGTGCTGGTGAGGATGTGGAGAAAAGGGAACCCTAGTGCACTGTTGGTGGGAATACACACTGGTTTAGCCACTGTGGAAAACAGTATAGAATTTCCTCATAAAACTAAAAATGGAACAGCCTTTTGACCCAGCAATTCCACTGCTGGGATTATACCCTAAGAATCCTGAAACATCAATTCAATAAAACTTATGCACCCCAATGTTCATAGCAGCACACTTTATGATAGCTATGTGTTAGAAGCAACTTAAGTGCCCATCAGGAAATGAATGGATAAAAAAACTATGGTACATTGACACAATGAAATACTACATAGCAGAAAGGAGCTCCTACCCTTCACAACAGCATGGATGGAACTGGAGAGTATTATACTAAGTGAAATAACCCAGGCAGTGAAAGACAAATACCATATGATCTCACCTACAAATGGAACCTAATCAACAAAACAAACAAGAAAGAAAAATATAACCAGAGACATTGAAACAAAGAACAAACTGACAGTAACCAGTGGGGAGAAGGGAGGAGATAGTGGGGAAAAATAGGGGAAGGGTCGTCAAGGAACGTATATAAAGGACACATGGACAAAGCCAAAGTGGGTAGGATTGAGGGTGGGAAGCAGGGATGGGTGGGGTGGGGAAAATGGAGACAACTGTACTTGAACATAAATAAAAAAATGTAAAAAAAAAAAAGGAAAAAGAAAAAGAAAATAAAGGGGCCCCAAATGTTACCTTTTGATTCTTTTGCAACATTTGGTGGAGGATGTTCCAAATTTCTCTTAAATTGCAGCAATAATCAAAGGGAAGTTTTACACTTGAGAAGTGATCACCAGAGGACCTGGTAGCCCCAGACTCATAAGTAGGGTGAGATTGTAAATTAAGGGTCCAAAATAGTCCAGGAGAGGGAAGACTGAAGACAAGATACAGGACATTTTTGTGGATAAGAGATTCACACTGTCACGAGAGGGCACAGCTAGAAAGCATTTCTATTTCTTCTGGTTCTCCTCTTATCTTTCCTGCTGCTCATTCTAAGCTTCCTTTGCTCTCCTTTTACATACCTGTTCCTGAGATTCTGCCTGAACACCCTGCCCCCTTTTATTCTCACTTCAGACACTCTCTTGGAGCAATCTTATTAATACCGTAATTAAAACCACCATCTCTATGCTTTATGACTTCCAAATCTATCTGTAATCTTACCGGCTTCACAGCTGCAGAATAAATTCCTGACTGCCTACTGGATAATTCCTCTTGGACATTCCAAAGGGGCTTCAGAATTTGCATGCTCAAAATTAAACTCATCGTCTTTCCCCTGAAACCTGTTTCTCATTCTGAGTTTTCCAGCTCATGGAATGGCTTCTACATCTTCTCAACCATTCAAGGCAAAAAGAAAATGGAAAAGCATCCTAGATTCCTTCTTTTCCATCAGCCCCCCTATATCAGTGACTGAGTTCTTAATGTCTCACATACATGTGTTCTCATTTCATTCCCACTGCTTTGACTCTGGCTTCAACATCTCTCCTCTTTTATAATATCCTCTGATTTGGTCTCCCTGTACCCAGTTCTGTCTTCTTCAGACTATCCCTCACACTCTCATCCACTGAATATCTCTAAAATGCAAATCTGGTCCTGTTAATCCCTTGATTAAAATCCCCAAATATCTCTCCACTGTTCTTGGCACAGCATTCAAGGGTCTCCATGATCTAGTGGCTATCTCCTCATTACATTCTCTCTCATTCTCTATGTTCCAACTACACTAAACTCACTGAACATACCATAAACATACTGTAAATGCGGAGGGATTTTATATAATGCATCTTTGCTCATATCACCACACAATATCTACACACATTTCATCCCACCCAGTAAATTAACTATTTCCTCCTTCTACCTGGTCTGTGGTACTTTGTTATAACAGTCCTGGCAAACTAATAGGGCAGGATACAAAACTGTACATAGAAGGGTGGGCAACAGTAGGTTTACAATTGTTCTTATGGAAAATAATACAATAATTAATAAAACTCTGTGTGTTTCGTACTCACAACTGTAAATAGACTTTTGCCCACCCCTGTATTGGAAAAAATATATCAATTAATTAGTAGTAATTATCTCTAGGTAACAAAATGGATAATTTTTATTTCCTTTCTTATGAAGTTTTGTTGTTCTCCAAAATCTTCATGCTGAGCATGTCCTTACCAATACAAAATATGTAGAAAAGATAAACATATCCATAAGCAAACATTTAAAAATAATAGAAAAACATATAATATTTACCTAATGAAAAAAAAGTTGCCAATAAAGGGTAGAAAGAAAATTAATCAGGAAATTAATGCCTGCTAAGACCCAGTGATTTTATGGCTTCCTCTCATTTTTAGGTGGCCTCCCAACTCAGAGAGAGAGGGACTGGAAGAAACAAAGTGATGGGCAGATGGCTGGTTTGTTTGGTGATAAATGCAGAAGGACCCATGGACAAAGCCAAAGGCGGGTAAGGACTGAGGGTGGGAGGCAGGGATAGGTGGGGTGGGGAAAATGGAGACAACTATACCTGAACAACAATAAAAAAAGAGATTACAATTATTTGAACAGAGGAAGCGTTAAATGTGTAGAACTAAGAGCAAAGAGCAAGGACTTGGAAGAAGTTTGTAAAAGTCAAAATATTCATATTCAGGGTCCTGAACAAGGAGACACAATAGAGAAGGGAGAAGTAACTGGGTATGCAAACAAAAAGGTAACCACAGAGAAATTGGGAAAAGAAAGAACCCTCTCTTGCCTGCCATTATGGCACCTACCAAGTTGAGAGTGTGAGAGGGATGTAGGGGTTCAGAATGTTACCTCAAAAAATGCCACATTGGTATATTGATTATTTTGAACTAAAGTTACTTGAGAAACAACAGATGCAAAAAGGGTACTCTGACTCTCTTTTGTCACCCCTGAAAGCAGGAGATAAATCTCCCACGTAAAAGGTACCCTCCGTGTCCCTTCCTCTAAAGGTAGAAGGCATCCTTATCAGGAGAGATAGGGAATTTAGTCCCAGAAGGTTATATAAACAAACCTTGTTAATTCTTTACCATTGACTATCCCCAGTCCAAACCCCTCTGCCTTGTCGATTCTTCACAAATTTGTTGTTTCTTTGTCTAAATGTTATAAAAAGCTTCCTGCTCTTTGACTCTATCTTTGAGTCTCATATGTTTATGGGGTTCTTGGACATACAAAATTAAATTTATTTTTCTCCTGTTAGTCTTTCTTATGTCAATTTAATTATTAGACCAGCCAAACAATCCAGAAGGAAAAAATTTTCCACTCCTACAGTTGCAACAATAATGATAACAACTACAAGAACTATTTAGTAAGCATGTACCAAACACTAACACTTCACTGAAATACATTAGCTATATTTCACATAGAAATTTTGAGAGATAAATATTATTGTTCCAATTATATAGAAGGTCAGAAGGGGGAGCTGACTTACCCAATATTTTAGAATTAGTAAGTAGGAGAACTGAGTCAACTCAAGTGTCTTGGTACAAAGGTCCTGTGTTTTCCACCATGTCAAGGTGTCTTTGGTTTGAGTGCAACAAAAATTCTAAAATTATTCTAACATTAACAAAGCTGTAAGTTCTCAAGTCCCTACCTGTCTCATTCTCCTTCCTTGGCTCATTTAAGAGGATTTCTTCTTGGATCCCTTTGTCCTTAGTTCTTTCCAAATTCAGCTGGAAATTCATTTGGGACTTTTGAGATGCAAAATCCTAAAGTTGAGTAGTAAATGAAACTTTGTGGTTAGAGCTAGGATATTGAATCTCCAAAACTCAGTTTTGAAAGGTATAGGAAGGGTGGTAGATGGGCTTTCTTATTTATTAAGATGTTTTGGAAACAGGCAGGGGCCTTGTGAAAGAGGCAGAGGAATGCCTGTTCCCAAGAGCTAGGGAGAGTGCTGACCCTGAGGGATAAAAAGCTGATAAGAAAAACAGAATGACTCATTTATTTTCCTCCTAGAAGAAAGATGTCTCATAATCCAGAAACTAAAAAGTACTTGGATCAAAAGGATGCCTGCATTAAACTTGTTAAGCACATAGGCCTCACGGCTGGACACAGCTGGGCTCAAGTCCAAATATTACTACTTACTTGCTATGTGACCTTGGGCAAGTATCTTTACTTTTTTGAGCACTGGATGTTTTCTCTATAAAGAAAGTAAAACCCAAAAGGTAAGAAGTTTGGAGCTTAAGCTTAGTGTCAAAGAAAATGTAGGAAAGTGTTACAGGAAAATTTCCCAGTTTAGACAAATCCTCATACTGAAAGCAACTTAAAGGTCTTGATGAAAAGGAACTAACATTGACTCCAAAACAATAAAAATACAGGGCAATAAAAATATGGAAACATCAGGAAGGCAAACCATGGGAAAAGGGGGACCTACAAAAGTAAATAAGCAGCAAGGCAGTTTCTGCCCTAAGGTCATTTATGTAGTTTAAAAAAAAAATCTTCCATTTTTGTTGGCTTGAAAAGTAAAGGAGACAGATTAAAGTGCAGAACTATAATGAATAGGAAAACTAACAGGAGTCTCTCCCTACAATAAGCTGGGACTCCAAAGGGCTACCCTGTCAAGACGAAGATGGATGGACAGGAGGTCATTTTGCAACTCAGGTTGAATTACATAACTTGTCCTTGGATCCTTGAGCTTTGAATTAGATAAAGAAGCAAATCAGCAGGATCAGCTGGATCTGCTGATAGCAGAAAGACTCCAAACACTGGAGTTAGCAAACACCAACTATAAGACAGCTATTTTATTATAGCTAAGGAAATCAATAATACATGAAGTTATTTCCACGCAACAGGAAACTATAAAATATGGTATATTATAATTAAGCCTAATCAAACATTTAGAAAAAATATAGAACCTCAAATAAAGAGGGGTACAAAGCTATTAAGGGATAACTTAAGCCATAAAAGATGAAATACTGACATTTGCAACAACATGGATGGATCTTGAGAGCATTATGCTAAGTGAAATACATCAGACAGAAAAGGACAACAATCATATTATTTTACCAATATGTGGAGTATAATAAAAACAAAGGAACAAATAAAATGAAACACAAACAAACATGGGCAGAGAACATATTGGTAGTTAACAAAAGGGAAGGAGGTGGAGGGAAAGGAGAAATGGTAAACAGGTCAAATATATGGTGATGGATGGAAATTAGCCTTTTGGTAGTGAACATGGTAGTGCATATAGATATTGAATTACAACTTTTTACACCTGAAACTTACATAATGTCATTAACCAACATTACCTCAATCAAAAAGGAAAAGAACTTGAAAAAAGAAATTACTAGAGTATACTACAAAGAGACAAAAAGGTAAAAAGTATAGGAAAGACTATAAGACTCAAAGTGTTCTTGTTCAGCAAGCAGGTGTCAGGGCCTTGTAAAAATGATCACACTAAATCTTAACTACTGTACAAGGCACAAAATACAGAATTTCATTGATAATAAGTAAAATCCTTTTCAACCCTTTCTCTGTTTCTACAAGCAAAACTGGGCTCCAAGACCTGCTTTTCCTTTAAAACTAGGTAATGAAATTGCAGAGCTTCATTTTACAAATGCAAATCTTCATAATCAACAAAAGGAAATTCAGAAAGACTTGAAGGTTCTATATTCTCTTCCCTGCACCTGTGGAAGGGTGGAAACAGTTTTGCTCCACAATTATTTCAAATAATCTAAATTTAAAACATGTTACATTGATCATTTTAATGAGAATGTCAACCTTATTCTCTTTTACAATATGGAGACTTATGAATATTCATAACTAGCTCTATTCTCTGTTAATATAAATCTTTCCTTGGAAGTAATATTTAAAGAAAGGCATTTTGTAAGACTCCTACAACTTTAAAAATTGATGTTTTGTTCTGTTAACATAACCTATAAAATAAATGTGTAATTCTAATTAGGTATGTTACTTGGTAATTCATTAACCTGGTATGGGAGACAGAATAATGGCCCTCCCAAGATGTCCATGTCCTGATCTTGTGAATATGTTACCTTCCATCTTAAATAGGACTTTGTGTGTGTGATTAAGAATCTCGAGATGGGTAAGGTATCCTGGATTATCCTAATGGGCTAAATTTAATTAAAAGAGCCCTTATGTGAAGGTGGTGAACACACAATATAGTGTATAGATGATGTTTTATGGAACTGTGCACCTGAAACCTGTATAATTTTAACTAGTGTCATCCCAATAAATTCAATTAAAAAAATTAAAAATTAAAAAAAAAAGAAGGAAGGCCCTGACTGGTGTGTCTCAGTGGATTGAGCACCAGGCTGGAAACCAGGGTCACTGGTTCAATTTCCAGTCAGGGTACATGCCTGGGTTGTGGCTGGGTTCCCAGTGTGGGGCGTTTGAGAGACAGCCACACATTGATGTTTCTCTCCCTCCTTTTCTCCCTCCATTCCCCTCTCTCTAAAAGTGAATAAATAAAATATTTAAAAAAATAAAAAATGGAAGAAAGATCAGAGTCAAAAGGAGATGTGACACGAAAGTAGAAGGTCAGAGTCAAAGAGTTTAACATGCTATACTGTTGGATCTGAAGACTGAGAAAAGGATCACGAACCAAAGAATTCAGGTGGCCTCTATGAGCTGGAGAAAGCAAGGAAACATTCTCCCCTAGAACCTCTGGAGGGAGCCAACACCTTGATTTTTAAAACTGTTAACCTCCAGAATAACAAGATAATACATTCATAATTTATTATTGAATTTGTCATAATTTATTACAGCAGCAGGAAGAGAATGCATCTGGTGATAAATTTGTAATTGTCATCTCTATAGTTTGAAACATTAATACTTCTAAGATCAGACAAATTAGGAGAGAATTATTGCACTTTCCTCTTCACCCACAGACATGGATGAACAAATACAAACTCATGATTCTGCTGGATTTACTACATGACAAATACTTTGAGAAGATATGCTTATTTTAAATTTAGCAGGGTCATGATTTCCATTTCATCAGTGGGAAAAATGAAACTTAATAAGTAAGTTGTCTAAGGTTGCTGAGCAAAGAGCTAGGATTCAAATCCTTGTCAACTGACCGCAAAGTGCAATTTTTCTGTGTCTTGACACCTCTCAAACTGTTTTGCATGTGATGAAAAAAAGGACAGACCGCCTAATGTATTCTTCAAATAACCCATATCTGTACAAAAGACTCCATGTTTGTGAGATTCACTACTTTCTTTGCTTTAATTCCATGCTTTCAGTAAGCAACATGGAATTTTCTTAGTTTGATTTCCCAAGTACCCCGATATGGGAACTGACATGCCCTAGAGAGAGGCCCTGAGTATTCTGGTCACTGGAAAGATACATTAGTGTAGGATGTGTATTTTTCTTTCTATATCTACTTTAGTGTCAGAAAATTAATTTGTACTTGTTTACCACCAAACTTCATTTCAGCTGAAGTTTGAAATACACAGATGCTGAAGACCAAATCCTGGATTGTGAAATATCACCACTCTGATGGCTCTTTTATTAAATTCTGTTGTAATTTCCAAATAAAGGGAACTTCCTTTCTTTGATCACTTCAAAAGTATTTATACATCAAACACAGGTAACTAGAGCATGAGGCTTCAGAAATACTTAAGTAAAATTGTTTCAGAAAAGAAATTCTACTTTATTTTATACAGAATGACATGAACTTACAGAGGTATAAGGACTGAAAGCTAAAACATTATAATTATTCACAAATTACATTAACATCAAAAACATTTTATGATAAATCATTGAGCTGTATAGTTATGATTTATGAACTATTAAGTATGTTTTATGTAAACTTATATAAAAATATAAGATATATAAATTATAAACTAAAAACAATAAACCGATGTTCACTGCAACATTATTTACAATAGCCAATGTATAGAAGCAACTTAAGTATTCATCAATAGGCAAAGAATAGATATCTTTATCATCAATGGATAAAGATGTGGTACATATATATAACAAAATATATTACTTAGCCAAACAAAGGAATGAAATATTTTCATTTCCAAAAACATAGATGGACCTAGAAGGTATTATGTCTAAATGTAATAAGTCAGACAGAGAAGGACAAATTCTGTATGATTTCACTTATATGTGGAATCTAAAACAAACCAACAAAATAAAACAGAGACAAGCTGATAGATATAGAGAACAAACTGAGGATTACTAGAGGAGAAGCAGGTTGGGGAGATGGGTGAAAAAGGTAAAGAAGAATAAGAGGTACATACCTCCTGTTAACAAATAAATAAGCCACAGGGACATAAGGTGCAGCACAGGGAATATAATCAATAACATCATCATAACATTGTATGGTGTCAGATGGTAACTGGATTTATCATGGTGAACACTTGTTTTTTTTTAAGATTTATTTATTTATTTTTAGAGAGAGGGGAAGGGAGGGAGAAAGGGAGAGAAACAGCAGTGTGTGGTTGTCTCTTTCATGTCCCCTGCTGGGGACCTGGCCTGCAACCCAGGCATGTGCCCTGACTGGGAATTGAACCCGAGACCCCTCAGTTTACAGGCCGGCATTCAATCTAGTGAGCCACAGCAGCCAGGTCCACTTTTTTAGGTATATACATGTTTAATAACTATGTTGTACCTTTGAAACTAATATAATATTATATACTAAACTATATATTAATAAAATTAGAAAAATAAGTTAAAACTAAACATAAATAAAAACAATATACCAGGATCAAGTATTCCCACACATCCATTACAATCAATTACAAAATGTAATTTAAAAATATTAGTAAGAGCAAGAAAAACTATCAGGTGCATAGAATATGTCTAGCAAACTTTGCATGAGACCCTTATGGAGAAAATTATAAAACTTTTTTCAAAGACATAAAAAGTACCTAGATTAAAGGAGAGATGAGTCACCTTCACTGTTGTAAGGGTGTCATTTCTGTCTCTATAATCTATAAATAAAATACAGTTCTAATCAAAATTTCAATGTTTCTTATAGACCATTTTAAACTTATCTTAAAATTCATATGTCCCTCATTCTCATTTACTGCCAGATTAATGGCTATGTCTATGCAAAATTACATTCTTAACATGATACCTTCCAGGAGGCCTTCCTGGAACATTTAGGATGGGTTAGAAACCCCTCCCCCATATTTCTACTGACAGCATCACATCCTGGTATTTCCTTCATCATAGCACTCCCTGTTACAATGTCTGTGTACATCTCACCCACCAGACTCAGTAGAAAATACAGCTAATTCAACTATATGTCCTCATTATCCAGAAAATTAAGTTTTCATTTACTGGATTGATTAATTAAGTAGTGTTCTATCTAAATTTTCTAGGTTTTCAACCAACCTATCTTCCCTACTGGTGTCCTAGCACTTCTGACATTCTCAGACCGTGTATATTTGCTTCTCTCACTTTCTGACTTCTCCCTTTGTTCACTCATACTTCATATCTACCAGTATCCTGGGAAACTATTTTTCCAATAACCAAGAAGACAAATGGAATAAAAAGTAGCCAGGACCAGCATGGGTGTCCAACCTTTTGGTG
Organism: Tonatia bakeri; assembly: GCA_004024845.1. Classification (NCBI taxonomy): domain Eukaryota; kingdom Metazoa; phylum Chordata; class Mammalia; order Chiroptera; family Phyllostomidae; genus Tonatia; species Tonatia bakeri. The sequence goes on from PVIA01009324.1 coordinate 48,010, forward strand.
TCTCTGGGCCACACTAGAAGAAGGAGAGTTGTCTTGGGCCACACATTAAATACACAAACACTAACAAAAACTGAAGAGCAAAAAAAAAAAAGGTTTTAAGTAAATTTATGATTTTGTACTGGGCTACATTCATGGCCATCCTAGGCTGCATGCAGCCCATGTGCCATGGGCTGAACACCCCTGAAAGGGATCAGCTGCAAAGCTGGTTAAGGGCAACCACTCATGCAAGCCTTTGCTGCTTACATTCCCTATCTCCCACCCTGCTGTGAAAATCTCTGCTCCTTTGATCGTCATACCATTTGCTTGTAAGCTACACTTACTTATTCTACAAAATGTACCATCTTCCCATCTACTCTTACACCTTATATATGTCTCACTACCTTTGACAATTCCATAGCAAACTTGTCCATCATCTCCAATTTCACAGTTCCGACCTCCTCTACTATAACTCACCCACCCACTGAACCTTGTCATCATCCAGTGCTACTTTTCTTCTGAAATCTTTTTTTAAAGATTTTACTTATTCATTTTAGAGAGGAGAAGGGAGGAAGAAAGAGATGGAGAGAAACATCAATGTGCTGTTGCCTCCCATGTACCCCTTATTGGGGACCTGGCCTGCAATCCAGTCATGTGCCTTGACTGGGAATTGAACAGGCCGCCCCTTGGTTCGCAGGTCGGTGCTCAATCCACTAAACCACACCAACCAGGGCTCCTCTGATATCTTAAACTCCAATATTTTACTCTGACTACAATTTCTTGTCTGCTGTTCCACCTTTTTAACATCTACTCTTTGGGTTTTGAAGTGTCTATACAACTTCCCCCACATCCACCCACATATTTGCACAGCTTCTCTTTCTCAGGTTCCATACAATTCTATTGAGTATACACTCTTCCCTGATGAGATTAGATCCCATGTTCTATAACCTCAACAAATCTCATTAGTAACCTCAACAACCTACTTAGCCCCTCACACCTTCTACCACCCACAATCATCACCACCAACTCATCACAATAAAATCAAATGCAGTGTTCGTCTTCCCTGCTCCCCCTTCGTGGCAGCTCAGCACAAATGGAAAAAAGACAAAACTAAAAACACTTTATTTCTAACTTAGATAGATGCACATTACTGCCCATCAATCTCTCATTTCCTAAAAAAGGTTGCAACTTTCTTCTTTTTGACCTCTGGCCCATGGCCATCTATCTCCCCTCACACTGCAAAATACCCTTACTACCTTATTCACATGGAATATAGGGACACCAAGAAAAAAACTCTCTCAATTTTTACCCTTCTAAAACCTCAATAACATGCCTTTCTGATCCTCCTTAACTCTGATGTCAGGAGTGATGCCCTTTCTCTTATTAATGGCCACTCCCTCTACATGTTCTCTACACCACATCTTGCTTCTTTAGTTATTCCCTTTCTCACCTATATTTTCAACCTTTCTGTTTTTATCAGCTCTTGCCCTGAAAACATATAAATATGTTCAATTCTCTAACCCTAAAAATATACATTTTGTATATCTATTCGCAGACAAGATCCTTCACACAATAGTCTGCAATCCATCAACACTTTGACCAATTACATTATTGGCCCTCTGCACTTTAGCCTTCACCAACACTGATCCATACACACTCACTGGCCTGGTTTCCCCTATACCTTTAATGTAATAGAACCATTTCAGTCTGCATCTTATATAACCCATGTAAATAAATTTCATATTTTATGTTAAAAAGTTCAAAATAATAGTTTTAAAAGACAAATGTAATACATGTTCATTAGTATACAAATGCCTGGCACAGAGAAACATATAAAAAGAAATAAGCATCTTCAATCATTCCACCCTCCCAGAGAAACCTGTTAAAGCTACATTCTAACCTGTGGGAGAAGGTCATCTCTGGAAATTCCAGGAAGAAGAGGAGGAAGAAGAATTCTCAGATTACTTGAAGGTACACAACTGGGCCTCAGTGCCACCTGATGGAGCTTTGAAGAGGAACAGCACAATAAGCAATAGTTTTGATGTGGCCTACAGAAGAAAAAATTACTCTGACACTTGTTAAAATGATAGGAAAGACTTTATTAAGGACTATTGCAATAGTTGTCAAGACTATTGTAAAAGGGAAGAGAGATTGGACTCAACTCTGAATACAGTAAAAGAAAGTTTACAGCTATGGATTAGATTTGGGAGGAGGAGGACACATCAATGATAGGAGGATTATTACTAAATTGACTAAGAATTCTTGCTGAAGGCTGACCAGGGTGATCAGATGTCAAGGTGAGAGGGGGGATTGCCACTAAATGGACTTAGCAGTATTCTTTCCACAACTGGGCTAGGCAGGCAAAACACAATGCTCAAGGACAAGGTCTAGTTCAAAACAGGACTCAGAGGAGCATGACTAAAGTTTGGCCAATGAAAGAGTCTTTGTTAACCCTTTCCCATTCTTCAGCTTTCCTTGGGAAATGTATCTCCACTGAACTATTATTTATTTTAGACCCATGGCAATGAGACAGCCCTCAATATACATGCATATAGAGAATTATAGACACGCAACATTATGTAACCTATATATATATATATATACAGATCTATTTACACATATTATATATGTATATAATGTCACATTACACTGAATCTTGTGTGTTGTGAGTTGTGTGTATGCACACATATGTAATTTACATATATTATAACATAATATACAACTCTCCCCCATACCACTTACACCCACACAGGGTACAGTGTTTAAACATGACAGTATCTCTCTCTTGCACTGCTACACCTTTCTCCTCCTTACCAGTCTCCTACTGCCCTTTCTCATCCACCTACCCAGTGCCTCATCAGTATATCACAGAGGGGACTTAAGACAATTGCCTGAGATAATTCAATTACTTCTCCCTCATAGACTTCATAGTGAACTCCCAGTTCTCTCTCTTATGCCCACCATAGTAGTGATCATATTCTTTAGACATTATTTACTCACATTCCAACTGTAATGAATCTTCAACAAGGACAGGAAACTAATCAGATTTAACTTCACATCTCCTTTACCCAGAATAAGACCAGATACATAACAGTAAGTGTTCTATAAATTTTTGTGGGGTTTTTTGCTAAATGAATGGCTACAGAAACACATGAAAGAAAGCCATGCTTAATTGATTTTCAATAGAGTGCTGGTGGAATCATTGAAATGTATTCAAAATGGTGAACAAAATAGTACAAAAAAGGCACTTTAGAATAATAATCCCTGAGCACTCACATATTGGTTTCTAAATTCCAATCCCTACTGAAAGAATACATAGTTCCTCATAAAATGACTGATTTCCAGGGCTCAGGCAGGCAGTATACATGATGAGCCTAAAATATCTTGTGTCAGAAAGCACGTAAACTAATGAGATCATGTAAAAAGGATATAGGGCTCCTGATTTCTAAGATGACACAGTTTGAGCATAAAAAAATCACAATGAAAACATGTAAAATACATAAAAATCCATGAATTTCTAATGTAATTAAAGGAAGCAAGGATGGTCTTTTGAAAACCAACTCATTACTCTGAAAGTTGATAAATGAAAAACAGGAAACATTTATCCTTACTTTCTTTTTAAAATAAACAAATGGGGTTACATCAAACTAAAAAATTTTTGCTCAGCAAAAGGAACCATCAACAAAATAAAAAGACACCCCACAGAATGGGAGAACATATTCACTGATACATCTGATAAAGGGCTAATATCCAAAATTTATAAAGAACTCATCCTACTCAACACAAAGGAAACAAACAATCCAATTAAAAAATGAGCAAAGGACCTGAATAGACATGTCTCCAAAGAAGACATACAGATGGCCAACAGACATATGAAAAGATGCTCAATGTCACTAATCATCAGAGAAATGCAAATTAAAACCACAATGAGATACCATCCCCCACCTGATAGAATGGCCATCATCAATAAATCAACAAACGACAAGTGTTGGCAAGAATGTGGAGAAGCCCTCATGCACTGTTGTTGGGAATACAGATTGGTGCAACCACTCTGAAAAACAGTATAGAAGGACCTCAAAAAAAATTAAAAACAGAACTGCTTTCTAACCCAGACACTTCACTTCTGGTTATATATCCAAAGAAACCCAAAATACTAATTTAAAAGAATATATGCACCTCTATGTTCTTTGCAGTGTTACTTAAAAGAGCCAAGCTATGGATGCAACCTAAGTGCCCATCAATAGATGAGTGGATAAAAAAAGCTGTGGTACACAAATACAATGGAACATTTCTTGGCCACAGAAAAGAATGAAATCTCACCATTTGCAACAGTGTGAATGGACCTAGAGAGTATTATACTAAGTGAAATAAGTCAGTTAGAGAAAGACAAATATATGATTTCACTTACATGCGGAATCTAAAGAACAACATAAATGAACCAACAAAACAGAAATAAACTGATAGACACAGAGAACAGACTGATGGAAGCCAGTGAGAAGGAGGGTTGGGGGACTAGGCAAAAATAGTGAAGGGATTCAGAAGTGCAGATTGGTAGTTACAAAACAGTCATGAGGATGTAAAGTACAGCATAGGTCATATAGTCAATATTCCTTTATTAACCATGTATGGTGCCAGGTGGGTACTGGAAATATTGGGGGGACACTTTGTAAACTATATGACTGTCTAACTACTATGCTGTACACCTGACACTACTACAAAATAATATTGAATGTATACTGAGTTTGTTTTTATGAAATATATATATTTCAGGACAAAAATAGCTATAAGGAAAATGTCTCTTTAATGAAATAATTCCAGCTATTAAGTGCAGAAGGATTGATAGAATTAGACTACTATTTTTCAACCACTATTGAAATAATGAATTTAGACAATTATCTTCAATGGCTGCCAAGCCCAACAGGAGAAGGTTTGGTAGGAGACTCTACAATGGAGACATCAGGCTAAAAACACCTGAAAACAATCAATCCCAGCATTAGTTAAAAAGATAAAACCAGATATGATGAAATGCAATAGAAAGTGCACATCACGGTCTGAAATTATTCTTTCCCTTAAAAAACAATTGAGTCCTGGCTGGTGTAGCTCATTGGATTGAGCGCAGGCCTGGGAACCAAAGGGTTGCCGATTTGATTCCCAGTTAGGGTATATATGCCTGGGTTGCAGGCCAGGTCCCCCCCTCTGCCCTGGTAGGGGGCTCATGAGAGGCAACCACACACTGGTGTTTCTCTCCCTTTCCCTATCTCTAAAAATAAATAAATAAATAAATAAATAAATAAATAAATAAATAAATAATTGAAACTGATTCTAATCAAGGCTCTAGCTCTAAATGTCAGTAAACAGGAGACACTGGAATGGGAAAATAAATGTCACCTCAAGGAAGTAATCATCTAAATCCATTTGTCAATAGGAGAAATGACTAAGTTTCTCTAATAAATCAGTGATCTTCAAAATAGAAGGAGCTATAAAGGGTTTTATAGGAAAAGAGACTTTAAGAGAAAAATTTCCAGTGGATACAGATTTCTTGTTTGCATACAGATTTCACAAAGCTACTGCTATACAACATCTTTAAGACAATCATAGAAATATGAATATAAATAGAGTATTAGACGATATAAGGAATTATTGTTTATCTTATTAAGTATAAATGTCTAGTGATTACTTAATATAATGCACCTATGAGCTCAGAATGCATAATGAGTTATTTACCTGTGTAATGACATAATGTTGGGGATTGCTTTAAAATATATCAGTGAAAAAAGTGAGTAAGGGGGAAAGATCAAACAAAATTGGCAAAATGGTATTAACTGTTGAAGCTGGGGAATGGATACATGCATGTTTATTTACTAGTTTCTACTTTAAATATATTTGAAAATTTCAGTAATAAAAGAAAAAAGACAGAATCCAATGTGAAGGGGCTCTAACTGGCCCCTTCCAAACTGGACAGTTTGAGCAACAGAAGAGATGACTGCAATGAACTGAAAGGTTCTAAATACATACATATCCACAAGTTCAACAAAATACAGAAAACAACAACAATAAAATCTCAAATATAAGACTACATTAATCTAGGTTGAATGATGATTTCTCAATATAAGCTATAACGGCTTGGGGAAAATTTTCTAAATGGATTAAGTATTAGATGATATTGGGAAATTATTGTTAATTTCTCGGTAAGATGATGATAATTAAATTATTTACAAAATGTTCCTAATATTAGAAGATGAACACTGAAATATTCTGGGTTGAAGTGTAATGATACACCTTCTTAAATTGATCTCTTAAGTGCTATCTCAATAAAAATTCCAACAAGAATTTTTGTGGATATTGACAAGCTGATTCTAAAATGGAAATGGAAATACAAAAGGCCAAGAATAACCAAGGCATTATTGAACAAAAACAACAAAGCTGTAGGATTTAATGGCACATATACGGTTTATTATAAAGTTATATTAATTATGACAGTGGTACTCATACAAAGATAGAGAAATAAACCAAAGTGAATAGAATCCAGAAATCCACATACATAACCTAATCATCTGATTTATTAAAAAGAGGACACTATAGAAGAGAAGAATGATCTTTTCAATAAGTGGTATGAGGTTGACTGGATATCCATTTTGACCAAAAAAAAAAAAAAAAAGGCCTTAAAGTTATACCCAGAATGCACATTGGCAACATACACAAAAATCAATTACAAATGAATTGTAAATATAAATAAGAAATTAAACAGTAACACAACATAGAAAAATTTCTTCGTGACCTTGAGACAGATTTCTTAATCAGGACAAGCACTAGCCATAAAGGGGAAATTATGAGTTGAACAACATTAAAATTGATATATTCTGTTCATCAAAGACACTATTAAAAGACCAAAAAACTAGCAACTCAGACTTGCAATAAATATATATGACAAAATATTCACGTCATTAATATAGAGAAATTACCTACAAATCAATAAGAAAAAGACAGTCCAAAACAAAAAGCAGTAACAAGACTTGAATAGACACTCATAAAAAGATATCCAGGCCAATGAACATACAGAAAGATGTATATATGTCATCAGAGATATGCAAATTAAAACACAATACCATTTACAATCACAAGACTGATTACTTCTTTTTTCTTAAAAAGCAAAAAACAATGACAATGCTGGCAATATTTTAGAGAAACTGGAACTCTTAACAATTTCTCTTGGGAGTTTTTAGTAAAACCACCTTAGGAAAGTGGTTGACAATATTTACAAAAGTTCATTATATACATAACCTATATTTAGCAATTCTACTCTTAGGTATATGCCCAACAGAATTGTGTGCATATATGACAAAAACAAACAGACAAACAATGTGTTAAAATGTTCACACTACTATTTGCAGTCCAAAAGTGGAAACAACCAAAATAACCATCTATTGTGGTATATTCACACAACGGAATGAATATCAATGAGAATGAAGGAATTACTACTACATCCAATAACATGGATGAATCTCAAAAACAAGATCTTAAGCCAAAAATTCAAACATACTAAAATGCAAACTATGTTACTGTATTTTTATATAATCTAAAAACAGGCAAAACTGATTATACAGTGATAGAAACAAGGATTGTAATTAATTTGGAGTTTATTTGTGACTGGGAGAGGATACATTCAAGGTCCTTCAGATACCAATCATGTTCTGCTTTTTTTTAATCGTTGTTCAATTACAGTTGTCTCACCTCCCCCCCACACATTGCTCTCCCCTGCCTTGCCTCCCCATCCTGCAGTCAATCCCCACCCCCTTTTCCATGCCCACGAGTCCTCTATTCATGTTCCTTGACTTGCCCCCCTCCCACCTGCACCCATCTTCCTCTCCCCTCCCCTCTGGTCACTGTCAGTTTGTTCAGTATTTCCATGTCTCTGGTTCTATTTCGCGCTTTTGTTTCTTTGGTTGGTTGGTTGATTAGGTTCCACTTATAGGTGAGATCATATGGTATTTGTCTTTCACCGCCCAGCTTATTTCACTTAGCATAATGCTCTCCAGTTCTATCCATGCTGTTGTGAAGGGTAGGAGTTCCTTCTTTTTCTCTTTTTTATTCCTTTAAAGTATAGTTTATTGATTATGCTATTACAGTTGTCCCATTTTTTCCCTCTTTATCCTCTGCTTTGCACCCCACCTCCATCCCACATTCTTCTCTGCCTTAGTTCATGTCCATGGATTGCACATATAAGTTCTTTGGCTTCTCCATTTCCTATACTATTCTTAACATTCCCATCTACTTTGTACCTACCATTTATGCTTCTTATTTCCTGTACCTTTTTACCCCATTCTGCCTCCCCCCCACTGATAACCCTCCATGCGATCTCCATTTATGTGCTTCTGTTCCTGTCCTAGTTGTTTGCTTAGTTTTTGTTTTTTTTTTAATGTTTCCTGATGTTGTTAGAGTACAGTTGTCTCCATTTCCCGTCCACCACTCCCATCCCACCCCACATATCCCCACCTCCCACCCCTCATCCCACCCCCACTTGGTTTTGTCCATGTGTCCTTTATAGATGTTCCTGAAAACCCTTCTCCCCTTTACCCCCATTATCCCCGCCCACCTCCCCTCTGGTTACTGTCAGTTTGTTCTTAATTTCAATGTCTCTGTATATTTTGCCTGGTTGTTTGTTTTGTTGATTAGTTTCCACTTATAGGTGAGATCATATGGTATTTGTGTTTCACTGCCTGGCTTATTTCACTTGGCAAAATATTCCCCGGTTTTGCCCATGCTGTTGTGAAAGGTGGAGTTCCTTCTTTCTTTTTGTTGAGTAGTATTCCATTGTGTAAATGTACCATATTTTTGATCCACTCATTTACTGATGGACACCCAGGTTGCTTCCAACACTTGGCTATTGTAAATTGTGCTGCTATGAACATTGGGTGCACAGGTTCTTTTGGATTAATGTTTCAGGATTCTTAGAGTATAATCCCAACATTGGAATTGCTGGGTCAAAAGGCAGGTCCATTTTTAGTTTTCTGAGAAAATCCTATACGTTTTTCCACAGTGGCGGCACCAGTCTGCATTCCCACCAACAGTGCACTAGGGTTCCCTTTTCTCCACATCCTCTCCAACACTTGTTGCTTATTGATTTGTTTATGATGGCCATTCTGACTGGTGTGAAGTGGTATCTCACTGTGGTTTTAATTTGCATTTCTCTGATGGCTAGTGATGCTGATCCTTTCATAAGTCTCTGGGCCCTCTCTTTGTCTTCCTTTGAAAAGTGTCTGTTCAGGTCCTTTGCTCATTTTTTAATTGGATTGTTTGTCTTCCTGCAATGTAGTCATGTGAGTTCTTTATATATTTTGGAGATCAAACTCTTGTCTAAGGTATCATTGACATATATGTTTTCTCATATAGTTGGTTCCCTTTTCTTTTTTTGATGTTTTCTTTAGCCATACAGAAGGTTTTTAACTTGGTATAGTCCCATTTGTTTATTCTTTCCTTTAAGTCCCTTGCCCTAGGAGAGGTATCGGTGAAGATATTGTTGTGTGGGATCACGTTCTGTTTTTTAATGTCCATGATGGTTATGCATGTGTGTTTACATTGTGAAAATACTTTGAGCCGTATACTTATGATATGGGCATCATTCTGCATGTATTTAAGTTTACTTAGAAATAATGTCTACAAATTTCAAATAATTCAGCTAAAACAGATACCGCAAATAAAAAATGAATGGATGAATGGGTAAAGTGAGCAAGTGAGTGAACAAGTGGCAAAAGTTAACAATTTTTGAGTCTAGGTTCAGAGTATAAAAGCGTTTATTGCATTATTAAATTTATTGGGGTGACACTGGTTAATAAGATTATATATGTTTCAAGCATACACAGAGAACTCATACAACTCAAAACTAAACAAACAATCCAATTAAAAATGGGCAGAGTACCTGAACAGACACTTCTCCCAGGAAGACATACAAATGGCCAACAGATGTATGAAAAGATGCTCAAAAGCAAATCAAAACTACAATGAGATACCACCTCACACCAGTTAGAATGGCTGTTATCAGCAAGACAAGTAATAACATGTGTTGGAAAAGTTGTAGAGAATAAGTAACCCTCATTCACTTCTGGTAGGAATATAGACTGGTACAGCCACTATGGGAAAGAAACAGTATGGAGGTTCCTCAAAAAATTAAGAATAGAGTTATCATTGTATTCTTTTTCAACTTATACTTATTTAAACTTTTTATTAGAAAGTGTTCAAGTAAAAAGAGTCATTACACCTGTCATTTTTAATACTTATAACAAAAATGTAATTCAAGCACCTGACATAATGACTTGTGAAAGCAAACTTTAAAAGTGAAATTCCTACATCCAGATTATGTCTTATGATAAAATATTCCATGTATTTTCTATTTCTCATTAACAAACAGAGACAGACTGACAAGCAGAGAGAAAGACAGAACCAGGCCAGAAATGATTACCTTACAGGCCTTAATTCCATGAATTCTACCATCATTTAGCAGGTTATTGTCTACATCTGAGCCTTGTTTTTACCATCAAATGACAATGATAATACTGACCTTAGAGTGTGCTTTTTAACATAAAGTGGCCAACTATATTTAAAAGGTTGTCTATTACAAACAAGCAGTGAATTCATTTCCACTTATCATACCAAACATTTATGGGTGGCATATGAACACAGTGCACCACAAAGAAACAGATTGAGGGTGGAGATAGAGATATGCCTTCCTAGAGGGACTAGTAACTGACAATTCACCTAATGGCAGCAAGAAGCTAGCTAGGAGGAAGAGAATATGGGGAATTCATGTGAATAGATTAGATTAGTTAAGTATCCAGAGTGTTGCATTAACATTATGTAGAAAAGTGAGGTGAGGGTGTGTGTATGAAGTAGAGGGGTCAACGAAGGTAGAGACACTGATGAAGATATATTCTGTTTTCCCACAAATACCTGTATAGTTCATGCCCTAACTTTTTTTAGGTTTCTGCTCAAATGTCACATTCCCCAGAGGCCTTCCTGACCATCCTTTCTAAAATAATGCAGCCCTCCCCATCACAAACTAGTACATATTTATTATATATTCATTTATTGTCTGTCTCTCAGTTATAGTTTAAGAGACTTTGTCTGGGGGGAGTCAATTTAAGAAGAGGATATAACAATCATAAATATCTGCTTACCCAACATAGGAGCACCTAAAAATATAAAGCTAATATTGATGGACATAAAGGGAGAAATTCACAGTAATACAATGATGTTAGGGGATTTTATTTTTTATTGTTGTTCAATTACAATTTTCCCCATTTCCCCCCCATTACTCTCCCCTGCCCTTCCCACTACCCACCTTCCACATTCAATCCTCCCCACCCCCATTGTCTTTGCCACCCATATCATTGGGTAGCTCATCCAGACAGAAAATTAGTAAGGAAATAATGGCCTTAAAGGTCATCTTAGACCAGATCAACTTAATAAACATTTATAAAACACTTCATACAAAAATTGCACAATACACATTTTTTTCAAGTGTACGTTCTCCATGAGAAATCATATATAATGTCACAAAACAAACCTCAATAAATTCAAGAAGACTGAAATCTTTTCTGGCCACAATGGCATGAAACTGGATATCATACAGGAAGAAAACTGGAATAAAACACAAATACGTGGACACTAAACAACATGCTACTAATCTACCAGGAAAATAAAAAACCACCTTGATACAAATGAAAATGAAAACGTCTTTTCCAAATTTATGGAAAGTTTTTGTTTTTATTTTCCACTGTTGTATCCTCAAGGCTTGGAATATTGGCACATAAGAGTTATTCAATAAAAAATATTGGATGGATGATGGATGCACAGTGGGTTGAAGACAGTGTGATGATATTTAAATACTGTGTAATTATGATTTGAATAGAGAATAGAGACATTACCAATGCCCTTTGAAAAGGTTTCTAATGTTTTAATGTCATAAAATCTCTACCTTGTTTATTCTAAAAGTGAAAATGGCCTAGAAAAAAGAATCACCTCTTGTTTTGGCAAGCATAACACAGTAGTTTACAAGAGAAGGGAATAAACTGCTTGTTCAAGGAGATACTTAGTTAAATTACTCTTTAGAGCCTGAAAACCCTGAACCTCATTGTAAATTTAATAACCATTTCCCTTCCTTCTGGTAACTACATTGCGACTATTAACTAATGTTCTCACCAGATAAATTACACATGATAAATGAAACAGAAAAATATATTTCACATTGCAGTATATGAACAAAACAGACAGTTCACAATGCATGAAAATAGATAATACTTGCAAAAACCCTAGGAAAAATTCTTGTCTGAAAAATTTGCCAGCTTGCTGTTCAATGTTACTACCAAGGACCAGAAAATGATTTTCATAATAAACCCAACTCACAAAATAATAGATTTGTAATTGGATGTCGTATCTGTCAACCATTTCTGCTGGATGAGAGGTTCTAAAGGAGATGAAAAAGCTCTCATCTACTAAAGCTGACACCAGGTATAGGCAAAACCTGCTATGTGGGCCACTCTGAAAATTTGGGGATTCAGTTCTATGCCAAAATTTAAAGTCATGAGTAGGTGGCTGAAACCAGTGCAATACCTACCTAATGTGTAATTTTATCGGGAGTAAAAATGTAAATAAAAGGACATAATAATATGAACATGTCTCTTAGGGCTCTAAAATTTGTTTCGCTTACTTTTTAAAAAAGAAATAGCTTTGACCTTGAAAGTGAAGTCACACTTGATTTTGTAAAGTATATGATTCTCTGGCCTCTGTAGCAGAGGGACAGGAGAAATAAGCCTTCAGGGGAAGTGAAATACTGGGAACGGGAGGAAAAAAAGGAATGTAGGTTCAGAGTGGGAGAAGGAATCTGCAAAAGTTCTGAGGCTTAGCGGGGGTGGTGTCAGAGGAAGGAGTAAGAGATAAGAAAGAATTCTGTGGTAGAGGGAATGATCCAGGCTCAGAAATACTAGGAGGAGGATCCAAGATAAAGAGGAAAGGTTAAGAATCACCAGCATAAAAAGAACCACGAGAGTTAGAAGTGGGAGGGGATAATGGCTTGCCATCTCCGGAGGATTAGGAGAGAGGAGATAGTGAAGCGATCAAAACAACTAGCGTCAGAAACATCCTTCATACTCTGGGAATGAATTCTTCCTTCCACCCCACATCGAAGCAAGGAGGAAATATCCCCTGGCCATGTTTGGGGATTCATCTGCGAGAATTACCGTCCCTACCTTTACACTCACCTTGATGAAGAAAGCCGGGATGCCACGATGGTGTGACCGGAAGTGCTATTTTCTTTTGTTTGGCGAAAGCCTTAGCTTCTGCCGCCACTCACCATCATTTTCACTCCAGGCAGCTTCCTGCTCCTCTCTAGCAAGCTCTTGCAATACCTTATTTCATTGGTTCTCTCACAGATCAGAACCTGGATAGAGATGTAAATGGGCTGGAAACCAGTTAATTTTTATTTTCAAATTCTAGTGCTACTCATCCCAGGAACTGCAGTATCTCTGCCAAACCCCATGTATACAATTTGTCACCTTGCCTCCTTGATTCAGCTTTTCAAATACCTCCCTTACCCTTAGTCCTCCCTTAACTCTTGGATGTCTACAGTTACATATTTACCATAGCAGTTTACTGTTTTTTTGGCATACTATTTTGAAAAAAAAAGTTAATTTTTATTAGTGGCATACTTTGATTTCAAATTTTTTTAAAATATTAAATCTGAATCACGTTTGTCTTGGAATGGTATCTGGAGAGTTACATGCCATACTAAATTTCCAAATAAATAAAGGAGAACTCATCTACAAAGCACTCTTATATACTTATATGCTACCCCCATGAAGAAAGTGACAACTTACAAAATGTTTCAATACAATAATAAGAATAATATTCTGATTAAAAGTTCAATATTGAATTACCTACTGCCATTACCTCCAGAAAGCAATTCTAGGTTCAAAATATGGACCCTAGCTTTTCTCTTTTGTGGTTACTGTCAGTCAATCCACAAGTGTATACCAAGCACTTACCATGTCCCAAACACTATGTTATACCCAGAGGCCTTTAATGTAGGGGTTGAAGGACTAAAGGTGACTTTTTTTTTTATATATATATTTTTTTTATTTAAATGAATGTTCAAGTACAGTTTTCACCCCCTTACTCCCATTCAAGTCCTCCCATCCCCCC